>JAPEUT010000041.1:0-127304 GCA_027946375.1 Neodidymelliopsis sp. IMI 364377
AGATGGGAGGGTGTGGATGGGGGAGGGCGAGTGCTAGAGCTTGTCCACCGCGAAGTTCGTTTCCAGCCAACTTGCGTCGCGGCAAATCCCGACTGGTCTGATTTTCAGCCCATGTCAGCAACGCCCTGATTGGCCCGCCGTCCACCACCACATCCTCGGCCGGGCACGTCAACGACATCGCAGCCGACTCTCGAGCAGCTGTCTTGTCTTCTCTTCTGTCCCCCATTGCACCCGCACGCGCACCCGCTCCGTCGCAATGGCCTCCATCATGCGCCCCGCCGTCTTCCGCCAGGCCCCTGCCGCCTCCCACCGCATGCTGTCGACGCTGGTGCGCCCCAACGCCGCCCGCCCGCTCGCCCAGTGGCAGCCGGCATTCGACAAGTCCACCCCCAGCGCCGCCTTCCACGCCAGCCAGCGCAAGCAGATCCTGCCCCCGCTGCCCCAGTCGGTTGAAGGTGATGTTCTCGCACCTGCCCCAATGGCCCAATCTGACGCATACATCAACAGGCACAACAAACGACCCCGTCCCTGTCCCAAACCCTGACTACACCCACGGCAGCTACCACTGGAGCTTCGAGAGGTGCGTGACACGTGCTCGCGCTACACCACACGGCGAGACAGCACACGGCGGCACCACGCAACAACGACTACAGAGCCCGACTAACACATACTAGGATCGTCTCTGCCGGTCTCATTCCCTTGACCATTGCACCCTTCGCCGCCGGATCGCTGAACCCCGTCACCGACTCCATCCTCTGCGCTCTCCTCGTCGTCCACTCGCACATCGGCTTCGAGTCGTGCGTCATCGACTACTTCCCCAAGAAGCGCGTTCCCCGTGTCCGCGCCGCTGCTAACTGGCTCCTCCGTCTGGCCACCCTTGCTACCGGTGTTGCCCTCTACTCGTTTGAGACAAACGACGTCGGTGTCACAGAGGCTGTCCGCAGGCTGTGGACGGCGTAGGTGTGGTTCTGAAGAGGCTTTTGTTTCTAGTATGGTAGTTTGAGATGGGCTTGTGTGGAATACATGTGATTATAGCATCAATTGGATGTGCAATGTACAACTCGCTCTGGTGCATGTGTTCGCAGTGTCTCTTTAGATTATGAATAGCAAGCACGTATGACTTCGATAGAACCTGGATTGGTAGCCACACACTCAGGCTGTAGTGGATTGATGTACACTTACTACTACATTGACTCTGCCATGCTGATCTCGTGCACTGCTCTACTGACTGTCGATTAGACATTAATGAACAAGTTCATATACTATAATCGTTGGCACATCATCTCCGACCTTCTGCAGGCTACCTTCACCATGTTGAGCTGGAGACGTTGGGAAGTAAACAGCCGAGGAAAGAGCGACCGGTCTGCACGTCTGAGAACGACTACATCATTCCACGCCATCACCACAAGATTGTGCGCAAAGCTACTTCGATCACCATAGTATAGTTAGTGTGTTGCTGGTTATCTTCACGCCCTGAATACTACCAAGTCTCATCGACACAAAGACCACATCAATGCTTGACAGAAACACTGCAACAGAGCAATTACGAGAGTCGCAGGTGCCAGCAGCTTCGAGAACAGCTCCTGCGGGCTCAACATGGAATTGGAAAATCTTTTTTGGGTAGCAACTGAAGGATTGTAGGAAAGTGGACATCTAGCTTGCGTGCACGAAGACACCACCACCAGCGCAGAGGGAAATCAAGCCATAAACTCATCAGACATAACAGTCAAGGGGAGCTCCCAAGACAATATACCAAAGGGCCGTACAAACTTGTATCGAGGCGCGGAACCGACCAGGTGTAAGATGTGATGACATGATGAAGATTTGGGAATCTAACGAAGAGCAAAAGCCCCTAGTGCCCTAGAGCACCTTCCATGCCATTAGGGACGACGAACCAGACATCGTTGCCCAGACCAAAATGCACCACGGATCCCGTGCTTTTTACTTCATGTTGGAGCTGCCGTGATTTATGCCTTGGTCTCAGCAGGTGCCTCGGCGCTGGCCTCAGCCTTGGGTGCCTCAGAAGTGGACTCAGCAGCGGGCGCATCGGCGGCGGGCTCAGCCTCGGACGAAGTCCAGAGGGTCTATCAAACATCAGCAACGTGAACACGACGGTTGTACCATTCCAATCAACTTACGAGGTTGTCCCTCAGGAGCTGCATGATCAATGTGGAGTCCTTGTAGCTCTCCTCAGACAGGGTGTCGAGCTCTGTTTCTGTATTAGCCACGTACGAGTGATGTTGCAGAGTTTACTTACCAGCAATGGCGTCGTCGAAAGCCTGCTTGGCCAGCTGGCAAGCCTGGTCGGGCGAGTTGAGGATCTCGTAGTAGAAGACGGAGAAGTTCAGGGCAAGACCAAGGCGGATGGGGTGGGTGGGGGCAAGGTTCTGGGCAGCAACCTCGGTGGCGGCCTTGTAAGCCTCGAGCGACTTGTCGGCGGAGGTCTTGCGCTTGTCACCAACGGCGAACTCGGCGAGGTAGCGGTGGTAGTCGCCCTTCCTATGGAACGGAGCGTGGTCAGTGGGTGTCGCGGCGCAGGCGTAGGGGGATTCTTACATCTTGTGGTAGAAGACCTTGGACTCGCCGCTCTCAGCAGAGGGGATGAGGTGGCCGTCAAGGCACTCGAGGATGTCCTCGCAGATCTTGGCAAGCTCGGCCTCGATCTTCTGGCGGTACTCCTTGATGAGAGCGACCTGGGTCTCGTTGCCCTTGGACTCTTCCTTCTGCTCGATCGAGGTGACGATTCTCCACGAGGCACGGCGGGCACCAATGACGTTCTTGTAGGCGACGGACAGCAGGTTGCGCTCCTCAACGGAGAGCTCCTGGTCTGCGGAGGCAACGGCCTTCATGTTCTCGACCATCTCTGCAGGCGTCTATCAGCATGCATGCTCTCGCAGCAGTCCGGAATTAAGCTTACCCTCATAGCGCTCGGCCTGCTCGGCCAGCTTGGCCAGGTAGACGGAATCCTCGTAACCCATTGTGAAGTGAGATCTGCAGGACGTGGTTGTTAGCAAAATTGGGCTGGTGCGCAGCGCGCAGGTTTCGCAGCAAGAGGCGGTCGCAGCGGCCCAGCCAGCCAGTCAGCCATCCAGTGTGCGCTGCCAGGCAGGCTGTGGGAAGTCGACTCGGTCCACAAGCTGCCGGCTTTGCCGACGGCGCATGGAGCTCCAGCAAAACGAGAGTCGCGGCGTCAATTGCGTACGCTGACGTCGGGCTCAGACATGGCGGTGGAGGGCGTAAAGGAGGGGCTTGTGCGGCTCAGTCCGCTGCAACCACAAACACTGCTCGCACAGCAGCACTGGCAACCGCTGCGGCCGGGACGTTCGAGGCGACGGATTTGGTGGGACACGCTGTGCTGATGGCGCGGGCTGGCTGGCTGTTGTTGGGACTGCGGTCGAGCGCAGCTCCTTTCGCCGACGGCGGGCGCTGCGACGGCCATGACGGAACGCGGGCAGGTACTTACGAGAGACTGTGTGTTTGGGGGTGGTGGAGTGTGTGGGAAGACGGTGGTCTGCGGTGGCGGTGGGTAAGAGACGTTGGTTGAGATCGCTTGTGGAGGATTCAAGTGAGTGTTTATCAGAGGGGGGTCGTCGAAGGCAGGCCCGACAGGCGCTAAGCCCCGTCGACGATCACGCATGCCTTAAATCGTTTCACGCCGCCCAGCCCAGGCGCGACTGGTTTGCTCTGACAGCTGCTGCGGCGACCTGTCACTGTTGTAGAGGCCAACCTCTTCGTCTGCGTGCCTGTTTGGAGCAGCCCTGTGCATAGTCATCCTGTTTGCAGGCTTTGTTGTTTGCACGTCGTGTCCCCTGTGCTTGTGCCCCGCGCTCCCTTCCGTCCATGCCTATGACCACTACACGCTTCTGAGCAGAAGCGTATGTGCCGCAGCTGTTGGGCTCTGCGTTGCTGCTGTCGAGCTTATCTTCGCCGTCATCTCAGATTGGACAGGACACCCTGCAACGTGGGAGCGTTGCAGAGAGAAGTAGCATACATAGAGCGTAGGACAGACTTGCACTTGCTGTGCACGACATGATACAATGCTTCATCCTGTCTGCCAGAACGCACTGACGGCTACAAGAAACGGTGCCAATCTGGTTCTACGCTTCCAAGCCCTAGGCTGGACAGCTCCTCTTCCACTGTTGACCTTCACATGAGCATGCAGAAGCCAATTTCCCCAACATCACTTCCAACTAGGATGGTTCCGGGAAATCACCCGTGCCCATTGCACATCACGTCTTCTTCCAGGATGACCCTCGATCAAACGATGGCTTCAGTCAATACCTGATATCACGTGCCGACCCCGATGACGATGATGAGATGGCCTATGCGCAAGCAAGCAGAGCTTCAACCAACCGTGCATCACTCCACCTTGTCTTCCATCCAAACAGGCAACCAAACACCACTTCATCCTCCAACTCACACACAAACACACACAACATGTTCCGCACATCCATCATCAAGAGCGCGCGCGCCGTCGCTGCCCCCCGCTACTTCTCCGCCTCTGCTCTGCGCATGGCCGAGGGTGCTACCGGATCCGCTGCTTCCAGGGCAACCGGCTCTGCTGGAGGGTCAGTCTAACTCCAAACATACCAATTGGGTAATCCCAAGAACACAGCAGCTAACAAAACAACAGTGACGCCTTCACCAAGCGCGAGACCGCCGCCGAGGAGCTCTACATCCGCCAGGAAGAGAAGGCCAAGTACGGATGAACCTGCATTGCCAGCAGGCTTTCCATACTACACACACTGGAACACCGACTGGCTGCTATGAACACTGCTGACATGCAAACAGGCTCCTGGCTATCAAGGAGAAGCTCAAGCAGCAGAGGAAGCACATCGAGGACCTCGACAAGCACATGTCAGTACTCCCCCGCACAGAGACGTTTCATCCACACCACATACAATGGTGCCTGTAGACTTGCAATGCGAACATTACTGACGACCCGACAGTGACGATGTCATCAAGGAGGGCGAGAAGTCCGGCCAGGGAGAGCAGAAGTAAGCACTCAGTGCGATCTTTTTGTCCCATGTCCATTTGTTAGATATATACTGTAGAATGCGTCGGGCTGACCTCTCGGTCTCGTACAGCTATTGAATGAACACCATATCGAACCATTCTGAATACTTCAAATCTTTTTGTCAAATGGCTCCTGGTCAATCTGAGCCTGCGCGGTCCATACTTACCCGTCATGGTCGTCCTACTTTCTCTGCGTGATCTTCCGTATGCTTTTGATGATTGAACAAGCTTTCCATAAGGGCTGTTATATTGAGTACATCCCGGGATACAAGGTTGCTACTGAGCACTAAAACGCTGTAAACATGACATCAAACAAAGGAGTTCTGTCACTTGTCTGGTTATCATTCGTTCCTTAGCAAAGCAGTCGATTCCTTTTCTGGCCAATCTCTCAAAATCCAAATCAGAAGCCTTCACGTTTCGCTTTTGTATCCTACATACTACACAGTCTTCAACGCGTCAACCCACGCCTCAGGCCGTAACTTCCCACCCGCGTACCCCTCATGCAGCCACTTCTCTCCATCAAACCCAAACTCAATGAGAGCATCCTCACTACCCCACTCACCCTGCCCACTCAATCCAATAGGTACCTTGCCCCTTCCCTTGACACCATCCACATACCCAACTGGGAACTGGATGCAAGGAATGCCCGTGAAATTGGCAAGCCAGACATACTCCATGTTCTTGAGCTGCATGTTTGCGTTCGTCATGCCATGCGAGAGATCTGCTTCCTCGATGGGCCAGCCAGCATTAGGCGTTGTCGGCGTGACGATAATGAGCCCGGGGTGCTTGCGGAAGAGGTAGGCTAGGTGCTCCATGATGATGTTTCGGACACGTTGAGCGAGCAGGAAGTCTGTAGCAGGAGTCTGGCGCGCAACGCTCATGAGGATCCGGTTAGCAGGCGTGAGCTCGTAGATGGAGGTCTTGTGGCCGGCTGCACCCTCAGCCAGGATAGTCATGGCGTGGGCTAATTGGCCCTGGTGGAGGAGTGGGATGCTGATGTCGATAACTTGGTATCCGAATTCAGATTGAAGGTATTGTAGAGCCGAATGGCATGCTTCTTGCACTGGGGGGTCGGCACGGTCAAACCAGGGTTTGTAGATGCCTAGCACTTTGTTGCGTGGCCCTGTGAGTGCACGAGGTGGACTGAACTCGGAAGATGGATAATTCGAAGGATCAGGTTGTGCAAGGACGCGGTAGGAGATCTCGAGATCGACCATGCTGCTTGCTAGTGGACCTCGCACAGTGACAGACTTCCCAGCATTTGCCATCGGAGCTGTGGACACCCGGTTATGAGAGGTCTTGAGGCCGTACAGTCCACAGTAATTTGACGGAATCCGAACAGAGCCTCCACCGTCCGAGCCTATAGCAAAGGGAACGATTCCTGCGGCTACAGCTGAGGCTGCACCTCCAGACGATCCTCCAGTATAATACTGTTCATGGTAAGGATTCAAGGGCGTACCCCAGATAGGGTTGTTGTTCGTAGTATCCATACCCAGCTCATGCATATTAAGCTTGCCAATGAGGACAGCTCCTTGCTCCTCAACCTTCCTCACGCACCAGCTAGTCTCTACCTCATTCTCTTTGCCATTTGTGTAGTCGTGACTCGTACCGATATACCTCTTGTGTCCCGTCACCTCCAGATCATCCTTGACTGCGAAAGGGATGCCATCTAGTATGCTCAATGGCTTTCCTTCTTTCCATCTTTTTGTTGAAGCTGCTGCTGCTCGTCGCACAAGTTCGACTTGGCTGGGCATGAACGAGGTGGAGTGACGCGAACGTTGTGCAGCATCTCTTTGTATGAGAGGTAGGAGGGTTTCTACGACATCGCTGGGCGTATGCGTGCCGCTCTTGTAGGCATTATGAAAGTCGGCGACCGTGTAGAAGCGATCTTTGGCATTCAGAGGCGTAACCCGCAGTTCGTCCACATTATCGGGTATGTCCAATGTCCCGCTCTCAGACGCCGATACTGGAACCACGGTAGGATCGTACCGAGGGTCAACGTCTTCGAGCTCCTTGCAGTTGCGAAGAGAACTGAAGCCTGCGTTACTCCATAGCAAGTAAGGTAGTCCGGGTACGGCAGCAACACTGTGTTTGTTAGTATGCAGTGTATATATCTTGGAAGGAACAGTACAGGTTCGCGAGATAGTTTAATGCTGTGCCTTTGATTACAGGGTTCTTCGCTGGCGGGGGAGCTGTGTATGGAGCTTCATGTGCAGTTGGCGTGGGGTAGTTGAGGAACCGCGCCGCAGCACTGTCTTCTGCTGACATCGCCAAGTAATATTCACGACCAATTGAGTTGCAGTGTAAGTAGGCTGACTCGATTTTTGGAGCAGGCCAAGGTGCTTGCATCGGATTGATGTGTACCTAGTTGAAGAGTTAGACTGAGCTGGGAGCTAAGCTAGACTGATGTGACAACATGTACCTAGGTTGTAAAACATGTGACAGCGGAGTGATCGACGTCAAGCATTATTGGGCACGGCGTAAACTCTAAGGTTATTAATGTCAAGAACATCAAATTGCTTTTATTCTTAGCTGAATGCTTGATGTGTACCGCGCTATGGCACTACAAAGCGAAATAATACAATAGTAGGCGTATACCATCCCATACGCGGTCCTGACGCTCCAATCTCCATAGGTCCCAAAACCCCCGAGTTTATGTATTGGTTATATCTTGTGATTGTCTTGCGGGCAGAGACACCGGAGGCTGAAGCTACGCGATCTCAATCGCGTCAGCTTTGCCTGCAACGGTCGTTGACATGGCTGCTCAATCTTCGCTCGCCATTTACTGTTTGCCAGAGACCTGATCACCCATGCGGTTGTACTCCTTCTGCATGTTCTCAACCTGCTTCTTAAGGTTCTCCATGTCGCGGTCCTTGGCAGCAAGCTCGTTCTTCAGCTTGCCAACCTCACCAGCGCCACCCTGAACATCCTTGAGGGAGGAGCCCTTCTTGGTGCCAGCCTCACCCTTGTAGGTCTTGAGCTCCTCTTCGAGACGGAGAACGTCAAGGATCATAACGTAGGTGCGGTTGAGGATGAGGGAGAGGAAGAGGGTGAACCCGCAAAGGTACATGTTGCGCTGCGAGTAGAACTTGCGGGCCTGAACCTCCATACGCTCGATACCACCGAGGCTTGCTTGTCTACGCATTAAGTTAGTAGAGGCTCTTTTTTCAGGTAGGAGCTGACTTACCCTCCCTGTTGGTTGTTCCCGCCGAAGCTGGACAGCTCAACCTGAACGCGGTAGACACGGTTTACGCTGTCAACGAACAGAATGAGAATGAAGATAAATGTAATCTAAGAGGAGTTAGAAACAACCAATTCTGCGAAAGACAGAGAAATCCTTGCCTTCATGCCATATTGGAGCTTCGCGATGATTGGGCTCTCCGAGATGAAGGTGAAGAGCTTGCGACGCCAGGTGAACGGCAGCGGGACAATGAGAGCGCAGAAGATGAGCATCTCTGTCACCAAAAGGAGGAAGACCTGAAGAGAGAGCGAAAGTTAGCAAGTTGGTTGCATTCGTTGGGGTGAGGGGTAATGGAGAGGACACGCGAGCGCTGAGCATTCAAAATATGCCATTGAAGAATCTCAAAATGATCTTCGCCTTGTGCAGACGTGTGGTATGGGATAGGGTCACTTACAAGGCTGTAGTAGAGCGTCATATTTGCAACGTAGCTCTGTCCTCACAAAGGGGCTGAGGTTGTGTGTGTGTTTGTGGGGTGGTTGAGTGCAACGGTGTTGCACGAAAGGTAGAAGGGAGGTAACAAACGACTTCCCTGTTGAAGATCGATATAAGTAAACAGCTGGGGATGTTGTGGGTTGAGGGGAGGAAGAAGGAACAGGAACACGACGCAGGATTGTATCCGGGTGTGCCTAGCTTGTGATCTGGAGTGACGTATCCAGCATTGCAGGAGCGCCCGGACGCGCCTTCCTGTGGCGCATGGGCCTAGACCACTTCAAGCATGGCTCGACTTTCACTTTTGTCAAATTGTCTCTTCGAGATTCTAGAGTACGACACCACATCATTTGTGAGGTCAGCGTGCAGAAACATCCCACTAAAAACAGCTGCAATGGATAGTGAACAGGTCGAAAGCTTATCTGGCCAGCCATTGCCTGGTGCGACCATTCCGCTGGACTCCAACGGTGCGCACAGTGGCGATAGTGAAGTCAAGAAACGAGCGAGAAGCAATAGCCCCAATGGTGAAGCAGCAGAAGGTGCTGCGAAACGCCAGAAAGGTGTTGCACCTATCAAGGCAGAGTCAGTTGCGTTATTGAGGTAGCACAGTTTGACTGCTAACTTTGAGTAGATATTTAATTCACCGCACTGACGCTAAAGTTGAGACCAAAGATGCGGTTGTTGATGATGATACAGCCGAAGCTGCAGATGATCGTTATCACAAAGGTGATGCGCGTGATGGTGGTGACAAGGGAAAGAAGGATAAAAAGAACAACAAGAAGCAGAAAGGAGGGCAGAACACCAGCCGAACATTCGGTAGCTCTCGCGACAAACTACCTCTCTGTGGAACTCGAATGCTGTGCAATGAATTCTCTGCGAAGGAATGCAGCTTCGGCGACAAGTGCAGGTTCGAACACGATCTTCGCAAGTACCTCAAGGAAGGCCGCCGAGAGGATCTCACTACTTTTGAGGGCAAATGTCCGATCCACCAGGTCAAGGGATATTGCCATCTTGGCTGGAAATGTCGTTTCGTTGGCAGCCATTCTGAAGAGCGTACTACTGAAGATGGGAGACAAGAGTTGGTTCTAATCGAAGATTCTGAGCGTACATCAACCATGGTCAATCTTGAGGACGAAGTCGACGTTGCGAACGTTGTGTCAAAAGATGTCAAGATCGGCCTTGCAAAGCGGAAAATCGACACCCCGCGATCTGACCAGTATATGAAGTGGATTGACTCCAATAAAGATACCGAACGTGCCATGTTCGATTCGGCAGCTGGCGACAACGAAGCCCTAAAAGAAGAGAAAGAGAACCGAAGAGCTGAGTTTGTGGAAGCACCCTTCAGACCATCCGAGAAGCGAAGGCTGTACTATGGACCCGAGACACCAAGTTTGGCACCCCTCACTACACAAGGAAACATGCCTTACCGTAGGCTTTGTGTGGACCTTGGTTGCCAGGTAACTTGGAGCGAGATGGCTATGGGTATGCCGTTGATCCAAGGTGAAAGAGGTGAATGGGCGCTCATGAAGGCACATGAATCTGAGATTAGCCCACCAAAGTTTTTGCAGAAGAACACGGTCGTTCAGGGCTACGACAACGCCAGCGACATGAAGTTCGGTGCACAAATTGCGGCTAATAAGCCATGGTTGGCGGCGAAGACCGTCGAGGTTCTGACCGATCACTGCCCAAAGCTACGAGCGATTGACTTGAACTGCGGCTGTCCTATCAATCTCGTCTGCGAGAAGGGTGCCGGCTCTGCCTTGTTGGATCAAGACAGCAAGCTCGAGAGTATCCTGCGCGGTATGAGCTACGTTTCAAAAGAAACGCCGATTACTGTCAAGATCCGTATGGGTACAAAGGACAACAATCCCACCGCCACAAAGCTTATCAGACGCCTGGTCCTCGGCGGTTATGAGGCCGTTCAGTCTGGCAAAGGCACTTCAGGCATTGCTGCTATCACGCTTCATGGTAGGAGTAAGCAGCAGCGTTACTCCAGGAGCGCCGATTGGTCGTACATCGCTGAATGTGCGTCTCTCATCAAGCGTCTCAAGAGTGAGAAGGATGCAAGAACGGACACAATTGCGGAGGCTGATCCTCGTGATCTTGCCAACGGTGGCCATGTATACTTCGTCGGTAACGGCGATTGCTACTCTCACGAAGACTACTACAACAACATCAATAACTCTGGTGTCGATTCCGTCTTGATCGGTCGCGGTGCACTCATTAAGCCCTGGATTTTCGAGGAGATTGAGAAGGGCCAATACCTTGACAAGTCCGCTACCGAGCGCTTGACCTACATCGAGAAGTTTGCCAAGTATGGTCTGCAGACTTGGGGTTCAGACGAGATGGGTATCGGCACGACACGCCGATTCTTGCTTGAGTGGCTCAGTTTTGCCCATCGATATGTGCCTGTGGGTTTGCTGGAGCATCTGCCACCGAACATTCAAGACCGACCGCCAAGATTCAAGGGGCGTGACGATCTCGAAACGCTGATGGCCAGTGAGAACTACAAGGACTGGATAAAGCTCAGGTGTGTATCGGGACGACGAAATATCTGCAATCGTGGTGGAGTCATGGCTAACGTCTTAACAGTGAAATGTTCCTTGGTCCTGCTCACCCCAACTTCAAGTTTGAGCCCAAGCATAAATCGAACGCTTACGAGATCGAGGCAGAAGGCTAAACTGTGGATGGAAACTTATAGCCAATGTGTGGTTGTCAGTGTAGCTTTTTTGACACGAAGTCGCACGGTCAGTTTGCATGCGTCCATATATCATAAAAGGGGGCGCCCACACAATGCCATCTACAACTGTGCCAAAGATCGGCTTCCTATACTACAGCGGTGCATCTTATCTAGCTCAGCATTTTGTATGGAGGCCTTGCAAATAATAATTCGACCGCCGTGTTGTATGCCATGTCACTAAGGTACACTGTGAGATACACCGACAATAACATCCGCTTTATGTCAAGAGTCTGAAACAGACAATTCAGTCATGGTGTCTAGTTATCACCTTCAATCGGCTTTTCGGACAAAGACAAGCACATGTTGATATTCATCAAATAGTTGCATTATATTTTGGTATTTCATCATGCTGAAAGAGTCTTTACATTTTTCCGAGGTCATATCATTGATACAAAAGCACATCAAAATTTAGAACAGCGTTTTGGATTCAGTGAACACTGTCAAGAAGTATACCATTACTACAGTTCAAGAGGCGGATGAAGTTGCTTTGCCCAGACGCTTCCAGCCTCATATGATCGCGATGTCGTCACTGCCGTTCCTAGCGCTTGATTGGTCCAAGCGCCGCGACCAACCAAACCTTGGACGCGTCGAAATTCTACATGGCGTCGCAAAGCTGCATTAGATTTCATCGTTGACGTGAGGCGAGCATCTATAGGGAGGCGCGTTGTGTGTTATTGTACATTCTGTCATTTCCGTTCTTACAACCGCCTCAAAGCTCTCCACAGCCATGCACGGACTACTCGAGCTGTCCCTGCAGCTTCTCAACTTCAGGTATGGGTTGTCCAACGAGATTACAGTTACTATGTCTTTACATACAGTCTGCTAATTGATGCTGAAGGGGTCCTTCTGATGCGCAAAAGCCTATCCTTGGTGGACATGCTGCTGTGAAGCGTGAGTACCATGATTGTTGATTCTCAAGATCTTTGCTGAGCCACCGTTAGCCACACCTACGACCAAGTCGTCTGGTCTCCCTGATTATTTCGTCACGGATGATGGTCATTTTGCGGGTGAGTCCTCTTATCCTCTCTGAATCTAGAAAAAGTTCTCATCATTCCAAGGGCCTACACAAACCGGCGATGCACCCTACCTTGCTCAAACCAACATCGCTCCTTTCGTCGGAGTCTCATACATTCCGAACGCCCCTCTAGAGACTCAGGTGCCTATTGCCAATGCCGAAGGTAGAAATATCTTCCAGAGCCTGGCCAACATCAGCCCGTATTTCCCTAACCCACGCGGCTTTGGTGTGGACGAATATGCAATCCCACCTGGAACCAATGTGACCTGGTTGAACATGGTGCACCGCCATGGCAGTCGGTATCCTGAAGTCAGTGGTGACGCGGCTGAACGTACGCTCGGGAAGAAGCTCACAGACGCGGCTGGCAAGTTCACAGGCCACGGCGCACTGGAATTCCTCAACTACTGGACGTTCGGACTAGGTGCTGAGATATTGGTGCCTATGGGCAAGCAAGAGCTCTTCAACTCCGGCACCCTGCACTATTACCAGTATGGTCATCTGTACCCCAACAACGGCAGCAAGATTGTGGTCAGGAGTACCACACAGCGCCGTATGTATGAGTCTGCAGAGTACTTTATGGCAGGCTTCTTCGGACTGGGCTGGGCACAGAACGCCACACTAGAGCTGGCAATCGAATCACCTGGGTACAACAACACCCTGGCCGGATACAAGCAATGCAACCATTCCAGCTGGGTCATGGCCAGAGATGCCCTCATGGAGTGGGTGAATGTGTACCTTGTCGACGCCCACAAGCGATTCACAGACAACATCACCGGCGATCTCGACTGGACAATCAGCGATACCTACAACGCACAAGCACTCTGCTCCTACGAAACCGTCGGCCTCGGTTTTTCCCACTGGTGTGGGCTATTCACCTACGAGGAGTGGGAAGGCTACGAGTACGCTCTCGACATCGCCTTCACAGCCGGCACCGCCTTCGCCTCACCCGTCGGTCGCGCTATTGGCGTTGGCTACGTCCAAGAAGTGCTCGCCCGCATGCAACATCACGTCATTGTCGACCAATCCGCGCAAATCAACATCACGCTCGACAACAACACCTCGACGTTCCCCATCGACCAGAACCTCAATCTCGACTTCAGCCACGACGCAAACATCATCAGCATCCTCGTCGCATTCGGCCTTACCCAATTCGCCGAACACCTCCCCACCAACGCCATCAAGAAAGACCGTGAATTCATCCTCAGCTACATCGAGCCCTTCGCCGGCCGCCTTGACATTGAAGTCATCAAGGCGCCCGCGCCCGTGAACCCGGACCGCTCGTCGAACCAGATATATCTTGACGGCGAGCCGACCAGCTACGTGCATTTCATTCTCAACCAGCGGACGATTCCGCTGGGTCGTAGTCTGAAGGCTTGCGGAGAGAGGGATGATGGGTGGTGTGAGATGGAGACGTTTTTGAAGGTGCAGAAGGAGCAGATTGAACTGGCGGATTATGATTATGCGTGCTTTGGGGACTATGAGAATCCAAAATATGGTGATGTGACGGATGGGAGGCCGGTGAGGAAGGAGTAGATGGATTTAATGTACCGGGGAAATGGATGGACACGTTGTACTGGGGGAGCCTGGAGGGGGAGAGTCTGTGAACGAGGGGTAATAGAGTTAGAGAGTTGGAATTAGAGAGTTCGAGTCCAACACTTGCGATTGTGGTTTCAACATCCGACCAAGTCTTGCTCTCGAGTACTCCGCCCCAAGTACCCTTATTCACTACAGCACAGCATCTCCGCAATTTCTGCTGACCGTCTTGTCTGACATCATTCCCCTTCAATCAATCACCGGCCTTACTTCGTCTCATACCAAGACTTACCTCCAATCCGCCGTTATCGCTTCACTTCTATTATAGTGTAGCATTACAACAACACTTTAGCACCTAGTAACGGAGGAACAGTATCCGGGCCTATGAAGCGTAGATATTGGTAGGCTACTTGACTCGCTTGTGACCTTCTTGGGCTGAGGTTGCAGGCTCAGCCCTGTGGACTATGTTCGGGCCGATGTCAGTCTGTGATGGGTTAGTTTCGAGAAGCTGCCAGGTACGCTCGGTGAGAGAAATGTAGAAGCGCCGAAACACCATGCGTTCTTTGTTTAAGAGTGTGGGGAGACGCGCAATGCGAACGTCATTTTGCAAGCGGTTGAAGCTTGAGTGTGTTTTGTGTAGTGGGGAAAGTATTGAATGTGTTCTCGATATGGACTTCAATTTGTCGCAAAGAGACTGCAATTTTGAGATGGCCTGATTGATGTGCTGTATGACTCGACAAGTTATTTCTTCCTTCACTCCGTCATGAGGATGCGCAGAGGCTATGTGGGAAATTGAGACAACAACAACTAAAACATAGTAACAGTCATACGACGGATGTCGAGACAAAACAATGGAGATGTAGCAAAGTCCACTTAGTGAACTGCTTCGTAGGTTGGCACGTGGTAGGCGTGATGACTCTCGGCACGTACCGGGCCAAAGATACTGCAGCTATTTGCCTGTGCTGTACTATGTACTCGCATGATCGTTGCAACCTGTTCGCCGAACAACAGGGGTACGAAAGGCAAAAGGTGACTCCAGCTCGTAAAATGTGTTTGCCATAGGTGCTGGCCCGCTCTCCACGAGCGTCCATCGATCGGGTGTAATTCCGAGGGCTGGTTGACTGTCTGATGGCACTTCGGTGACATTGCCCACTATGACAAACCATTCCATGGGCATAGGTGCTGACGATGATTCGCTCTGTTGGCAAAAGCTGCCTCCGGAAGCACGTCCATCTACACGTTGCATCTCACTCGTCTTTGCCGTTCCAAGATCACAAGTGCGGAGAAAGTCGTCTAGCGAAGATGCAGGCGGTTGGCAGTCATTCCGAATACATGGTCAGGTGCTTGCTCGAAGACCATTTCGGGCCGGTTTTGGATCTGCGTGAAACAGGAGACCAGCTCTTCCCTGACATTAATTCAGATTCGAGAAAAGTAGAAGCCCAACAAGGCAAAGCTGCTGGTCACATCCTCGTGCAGAGATCCCCATCGTTTGTAAGATCGCCATTGAGGAGAAAGGCGGTGACTCTGCTCGGACCTTTGATGCACGGTCTCAGCTTGGTGAGGTAATATCAAGGACGGGATGATCGTGAGGAGCACCAAGGGGAATAGGTTCCGGGTGTAAGGCCGTGAGCAGGTAAGACATGGAAGACAAGCTTCCGGAGGGTAACGTCATTACCGTCACGGTCGCCGTTGCTCAAACGCTCGAACAAAAGCAACGGAAGGGAGAGCGGCAGTGAATTGCGACATTTGTTCCATAGGCAGGGGCGTCGGGAGAGATTCCTTCCAGTGGCATAGTCTGCTCACTCTCACGAGGGTTGGTGGTCTTGGCTCAGCAACAGGCCGTGAAGTGGCGGGAGGAGGCATGGTCGCAAGCGCTCCCAGGTTACACGACGATCAAACACGCATTTTCGTCATTGGACATTGGACGTGTGAGGGGGATGGAGGGGGATGGTGGAGGCTGTCAAAAGGGTGAAGTGGGTGAAAGGGCTCGAAACAGCCACATGGACGAGGTTGAACAGCACAAAGCACATTCGCTGCATTCGCCGGATGGATCTTCTGCATCGGTACGTCTTTCGTTCAGGGAGACGTGAGTCGTGAATCGATGCAGGCAGCGCCGCAGGGTCCAGTTCAGACGCCGATCTTGTACAGATCAGGCGAAGAAGAGAAGACGGGTGCCATGATCTGCGCTGACGGGCGACGACGACGTATGGATGAGGCGTGGCGCGTGGACACGGCGGGCCATAGTTTTAAGCGGCAAGCGACGGTGCAGAATTAAATCTGTCTATGGTAGCGGGCTCGGAGAATGCTGTTTGCAGTGCCAGCAGCGTGGCCAGCGAAAGAGTCTGCTGTTGGCCGCGCAGCAGAGATGTCGGTGTTTTGGAGGATGCGTGGTAGTGAAGGCCGTCCCAACGAGGAAAGAGGACGCCCTGCAGGCCGAGCATCGTCATCTCAGGGAATGGCTTCTCTGGGCGAGTGATTGGCTCTGCAGCACAAGGCGGTCCCGGGCGTCTGTACAGCAACGGCAACGATACGCAAGCCATGGTGCTAGCCGGCACGAACGGCATGATGTCAAGTTGTCGCCTGGTGCGACAGGCGTGGTTGCGGCGCCGCTGTGGGGACTGCGCGCAAGTAGCAGCGGTAGCAGCAGTAGCAGCAGCAGGGGGCAGGAGGCAGGGTTGTGTGGGTGCAGCCCATCCTGCATTGTTTGCGGCTAGCAGCGCCCTCGCAGCGACGTCATTGCTGCTCAGCGTGCACCACGGCAGCGGCCAGCACTGGCGATCAGGACGCAGCAGGCTGCGCTTCACGGCTGCGCAGGTGCGGGCAGTGACAGCCCACGGCCAACCCACGGCGCTGCTCAAGGCCGTCGAGCTGTAACCATGGTCAGACGCCCCGTTCCGCGGCAGCGCTGTCCGCCAGCTGTGGTGCTGGCTTGCGCTAGTTTGCCGCTGCTGGTCCTGCAGCCCCTCTGCGCGGGCTCCTGCGCTGGGTGCTTGACGCGATCGACATCATCACGTCTTGGGGGTGTGAGGTGCGAGGTGTGAGGTGTGAGGTGAGGGCAGGGTGTCTACCTACCCGTGTACCGCCAGCGTCAGCGTCTTTGTCCTCGTCCTCAGCTTCCTTCGCCAACACGATCCAACTCTGATTACTCTGTTCTATCCTACCGCATGCAGCCAGTGCTTCATTGCCAGCAACACCACCACCACCACCAGCACCACTACCACCATCGCCGCCAGCATCACCGCCCCAGGCAATAATAACCAGCTACCGGTAACACACACCCACACCAGTGCAGCCACCGCAAAGTCTCCGGGCTCGGCAAGCAGCGTCATCGCATTCCACCGCGCAGCTACCCACATTCCACCCAGCGCCCGACGCTCCGACACCACGCGCGCAGGGGGCGACATCCGATTTTCTGCCAGCAGAGGACCCTTGATATTGCAATTGGCATAGCGCTCCCAGCGGGGCTTGCTAACCACGCCTGTCCGTCCTCATCCCTCGACATTGCCCACTTGCCTACCTTGGCGCCCTGTCCACTTGATCCAACGGCGCCGTTCCTGCCGATTCTTGCACCCTTCTTCAACTTCTACTGCAGAGCCGCACCATCACCCGTCACTGAGATGTCGGAGCAGTTGCACGCTGTTCCCTACCCGACTGTCGCAGTCTTCGACGCTGACCGCCGGTCCTCCTACCCAGACGACATGAGCACCACCTCGTCGACCTCGTCCGTCAGCGACCAGGACCACCCCAAGGCCGGCGACCCCACGCTGCGCCCTCGCCTGGGCAGCCGCAAGAGCAGCGGCACCATCATCATACCGCGCGACAGCCCCCACGTCGAGCTCAAGGAAGAAGAGTACGACGACGGCGATGCCAGGACCATGAGCCCCCGACGAAGCAGCGAGGAGATTGAGAAGATGGGCCAGGACGCCCGACAGGCTTTGATAGAGTAAGTACTGCTATTGCTACTACCACCACTACCACCACCACCACCGCTACACGTCGCGCTGCCACCACCTCCACACCCAGCGACGCTGTGTCGAGCATGCTCCTGCTCACACCGCTTGTTGTGTCGCACGCATCTACCACCAATCTTGAACTGATGACTAACAAACCCCCCACAGACAAGCCAAGGCTCTGCAAGCCAGCCTTATGGAGATTGTCGACCGCGTAGAAGTCGTCAAATCAGAACACGAGAAGCTCGAGGGCGGCAACAAGTTCCTGCAATCGTATGTATCACCGCATCTGCCTGAAAGTTCATATTCTGACACGCTGCAGATACATTGGCGAGCTCATGCAGACTAGCAAGCTCACCTCGTCTGGCGCCGGCAAATCCTCCAAAGTCAAAGGCAAGGGCCGAATCATCAAATAACAACCAGCGCTCCCAGCCCCAAGGCTGATCGCCTTCCACGATAGCTGGGGTCGCGGAGCATACTACATCGGCATTCCACCAGGACCTCATCGCATCATTGAAGCGACACGCCTCAACAACCCCCACTACACGAGCATCATGACCATCTACTGCCTCACACATTAACCACACCGCACATCTCCGACTCACATCAACTGACTGCGTTTACGAGCGTTGCATAACGGCATGGGTTCCGTCGGCGTTCTTCACTTTGTTCGATTCAGCACAACTGCCTCTGTGTTACCATCTTCCACCATCCGTAACTTCTATTTCGACAATCCCTACAGGATCTGGCTTTGCCGAGCCATTGTTTCACTACTCACTTAAACAACTATACCACGGCATTCATGATGCCTCTGCGTTTGCTTCTTTACCCCCATCATGGCGAAACTGGCGTTTCTGGAGTTTGGACGCTTTGAGTGTCTACATTTGTGGTCTAGGATATAAGAGGTGGCAAAGGAGACGTTTAGCGTCTGAGCCTATAGTGTAACGGGTGTGACATGCATTCGTTGGCTTTGTAAGGCTGTTGGAATGCTGAAATCGCTTCCATATCGACAGAAGGAGTAGATCACTGAGTTCTGAAACGTGTCAGTAGACAACCACCTAGAGGTCCGCATTACATAGTTGAATCGATCGCACTGTCCACTCATCACACCGCTCATCAAATTCAACTCATCTCAGCAATCGCCGCAGCTAACATCCCAAATCCAATAGTCGCGTAACAGCGGCCAACGCCCTAGCTCCAGCTCGCGCTCGGCGCCTACCGAGTGATTTTCATCGAACCCATTTCCGTCCTGCAAGAGATTGCGATCGGTGGCCCTCAACGACTATCACTATCTGCATACCGCCCATCAAAATGCCATATCGAGCAGTGCAGGTAATTAGGGTAGTACCGTAGTAGTGCATCACCCACGCCAGGACCCTGCATCTTCGGAGTTTTGAAAATACTCGGACCATCTCATCTCATCTCATCTCGATTAGGTCGCGATACGAGGTCTACAATTCCTCGCAGCGGGTTCCCTTTCGCGAGACGAGAAAGAAACAAGGCACACACAAAGGACATTATACGGATCGTGCTTCACTTTTCCCTTGAAAAGAAGAGAGGAGGGAAAAGAACAGAAGAAAAAAGTGTACACCTCGCTCATGCTTCAGTTGGTGTTGGTCGTTACCCACAATTGGTAGGGGACGGAAGTCCCACGTACGAAAACCCACACACACACACACTTTTTAGGCATCGTAGTGTTGCCCGTTCATTGCCAACACTGCCTTTCGCTTTCCTCTTCAAGAAGCTAAACCCCATTGTTTTCCGTTCCTTTCCGTTACATGACACTTGCACTTGCATCTCCGTTCCGCTTTTATTTCTGGGGAGGAGAGGGTTTTTTTTTTCTTCTTCGCCTGTGTGTGACTTGTTTTGGTCCCACGTTTTTTGGTTGGTTGCAAGATTAACAGGTACTACCCATGTCGCTTCGTCTTCCTTCTTCTTCTTTATTCTTTGTTCTTTGTTCTTGGATAGAGGGAATCCCGGTGACGGTTGTTAGTTGCCGAGGGCGGTAAATGCACAATCTTGCATGTCTCACAGTCATGTGGACGGTTGCGAGTTTGGTTCCACAAAAGCAGCACAGCGCAGCGCAGCGCAGCGTACCCGCGCAGAGTAAAGTCCCACGCAGCTGACTCCTTCAGGGTAAGACAGTGTAAACCTGCCTTGCCTCTCAGCCATACATTCAGGTCTCACCGCCACGTTGCCAGGCATTGACTTGACCATGTGCCCCTCACCCCCCCTTCCCCTTCCCCTTCTCTAGGAAAAGAAGTCACTCATTGGCAGTGTGGGGCTTCTTGCTCTGCTTGCCCGCCGCGCACGTGACGCTCGGATGCACGCTCCCTTGCAGCCGGAGAGTCTAAAGTTTGCAACATCGGTTCGCACGCTTGCTGGCTCCGCTGTGCTGCGTCGCTGTCTTGCCTTGCATGTCAAATTGCCTTTCCGTGCTTCCCTTCCTTGCTCGCTCGCGTGCGGTTCGGCGACGCTAGCGAGGAAAAGACAGGGATTCGGGCGTGCGCGAGTCAGGATATCAGTGCATGTTTGTACATTGGTCGTGCGGAACGAAGCGGTAACGAAACATGTTGCCTGACGGGTAAGTAAGTAATTGAGAAGCGAAATAAGTTCCCCGCCGTCAGCAAACGGAGAAGAAGTTCTAAACAGCAAGAAAAGAGGATTCTAGTGCAGATTCTGCACAGAGATTTGCACCTCTTGTCCAAGATCCCAAGGGCGTCGGAAGTCACGGTCAGTACTCAATAGGGAAGAAGAGAAACCAGTCTGTGATTCAGCTAGTCAGCTTTAGCTCCCCGTCCACCTGAATCGCGTTGCGTGCCCGCTGCAGGATCTGACCGAAGGGTTTCGGCGAGCTGAGCCGGAGATTGGGGAGAGCTCGGTACGTACCTGGACGCACAGTGGTACCTGAGAATAAGGCGTCTGAGTACCGGTAGTTAGCTAGCAGAGTAGGTTAGTAGGTAAGGTGGTTAAGGCGAGAAGATGTTGAACGCCTGAATTTGTCGGTGAACGGTTGTTGGCATTGAGTAGTTTCAGTCATGGTCCCTTCTTTGTTTGGTGACTTGAGAAGGGTGCGAGGGATTCATGCGAAGTCGAGTTAGTATGAAATCTTGTCAAGCATGCATGTCGATTCTGACATCAAACATCTGGCCGATAGTCAACACAACTGAAGTACCTGTAAGTCGCAAGTCCTCAATATACATAACCTTGACAAGGATCATGAATTACACTGCAAGAACCACGGCACCGAATACAGTCGTTACTCATGGATTGCTCAAATGTCATAACAGAATGTATATCCGCATGGAAACGGCAAATGCAGACAAGCAAGCGAGCGAATAAACAATAGAGTAAGATATGGTACCAGCAATCCGTAAAGAAACTCCACGCACTATGCAGTATACAATACGAGACAAGGTTGATAGGAACGCACACCCCCTTCCAAGCACCCCGATTGCTTCAATGCCACAATAAGAACGCCGCATCTCGCCAAAAGACATTCCAAAACTGGAAGGCAGATGAGCCGTTGCCCTCAACAGACTCATCCGATCCAAACATGATCTTGCTCAGCCGCTCTGCATGCAGAAACTGCTGTACCCAGGGTATCCGCCTCTCAAACATCTGCACAGCCAGTCTGACCACCTACTACTCCACCTCTTCGATCCTGCTCCTCTTAGACTCAGGTTCGCCCTCCTTGCTCCCCTCGTCGTCTTTTCCCCTCTTCCTCTTATCCGAAGATAGTCAGCTACTATGACTTCTTAACAGCAACTGCCACTCATCAGCCTCAATTCTTAATGAATGTCGGACATGGACCGCAACAGTACCCCTTGCACAGACTCGTCTGTCTGGTCAGCAGCTAGGAGCTTCGGGCTCTCGCCAGTCGCCGGGTTGCGCTCCGTGAAGCCTCGAGCCTCGAGCTGAGGACGTTTTTGGGGGGTCGCGGAAGGGGAGGAGGTGCCAGGTTGACCGCCAAGAGTTGGTGTTGTCAAGTTCTCCGCCTGGTGATTGCTATCGTATAGCCCACCGCCGATCGTTGCGCAGCGAAGAATAGTTTGGATGAGCTGGTTTTGGCGGAGGGGCTTAGAAAGGTAGTCCTGCTGTTGTTAGCACGTTGAGCACACATGCAGATCCAGGTAACATACATCCATCTGCGCCGCAAGGCACTTCTCACGATCGCCTACCATGGCGTGGGCGGTAAGAGCAATGACTGCTGTTGATGGGATACCGTTCTCACGTTCCCACTCACGAATCTTCGCTGTAGCTTCGAAGCCACCCTGAGTTGTTGTTAGTTATCTGTGTGCATTGCATTGTATGGCTCAACTCACCATCACCGGCATTTGCACGTCCATCAGAACGCAGTCGTAGCGCTTCTTCTTGATGTGCTCGAAGGCCTCCAGACCATTGTTGGCCACAGTGACCCTGTGGTGGTATTTCTCCAGGATACGGACGGCAAGCTTCTGGTTGACAGCGTTGTCTTCAGCAAGCAAGATGTTGAAAGATTTGGAGTGGTCCGAGATCAGAGGCGCAGCACGTCCATCAAGAGCCGGGATGAGTGCGTTACCCAAGTCGATTGGGAGACACGGTGTGGTCATGTAGCTCGAGATACCGTTCTCAAGTGCAGACCTTAGACTAATTGCCACTCTAGGTGTGAGCATTACAAGCGGGATGTACTTGAAGCGATCTGCCCCCCTCAGTTCTCTTGCTGTGGTGTCGTTATCAACAATGACGCAATCGTAAGCAATGTTAGTCCTCTTATCCGATGCCGGCACTTCCTCGACTGAGCTGACAACCATAGGAATGAGGTTGAGAGTCTTGAGGTGCTCGACGACTTGCTCGGAGAAGTTGGTGTGGCCCTGATCGATAAAGATGACGGTGTGGCCGTTGTACGCCCTAAGATTGGGCTGGATGGCGTTGATATCAGGGTTTCCAAGACGTACTCTGCATGTGAAGTAGAACACACTGCCCTTACCGAAGTCGGACTCGACCCACATGCGACCTCCCATGAGCGTGACTAGGCGTTTGGAGATTGACAATCCAAGACCAGTACCACCGAACTTCCTCGTTGTTGAGCCATCTGCCTGCTGGAATGTGTCGAAGATAAGGTTGAGCTTGTCGCCACGAATACCTATACCCGTGTCCGAGACAGCGAACTGGAAGACGTACTGATCCGGTCCGCAATCCTGCTCTCGTGCCATGCTAATGGCAACCTTGACCTCTCCGCGCTCGGTGAACTTGATGGCGTTTCCAACAAGGTTCAAGATAATCTGTCTCAACCTGAAGGAATCGCCAACAACGTAGTCCGGTACTGTGAAGGAAACATCATACGCAAGATTGAGCTTGCGTTCATTCGCTCTTGAAGCCAGGGACTTGAGTGCGTTGAAAATGGTGCCGCGAATCGAAAACGGAATCTCTTCCATGACCATGCGGTTCGCCTCAATCTTGGAGATATCGAGGATATCGTCGATGATTGTCAAGAGCTGACCAGCCAGGTTGTGCACGATCGTCAACATCTCTCGTTGTGCGTGTGTAAGGTCGGTATCCAGAGTGAGTTGTGTCATACCAATGATACCGTTCATGGGTGTTCGAATCTCGTGAGACATGTTGGCCAGAAATTCGGATTTCGTCTTGTTCGCCAACTCGGCCGCTTCCCTGGCAGCCGTGTTCCTCTGGATACTTTCCCGCAGACTGGACACCATCTGGTTGATCTTCCTCTTCAGCTCGTCCATTTCACCAGACGCCTCCACTGTGATTTGTGTAAATTTGCCCTCCATAGCAGCGTTGGTGATGTCACCGAACGCGCGCACCTGAGATGTCAGATTCTGGGCCATGGTGTTGACGTCGGTTGTGATCTCTTTCCATCGTCCATCAATGTCCCGGATATCTGCTTGGCCGCCCATCTTGCCATCGACACCGACGTCGCGAGCCACACGCTTCACAGCAAGCGACCATTCGTCGAGTCTCATAACCATGTCGTTGACGGTATCCTTCAGAAGACGTATTTCTCCTTCAGCATCAACGTGTACTCTTCTGCTCATGTCTCCCTTGGCAATCGCTTGTGTGACTTCCGAGATACTGCGTACTTGTAATGTCAGGTTCTGGGCCATGGTATTGACGTTGTTTGTAAGGTCCTTCCATTTTCCTTCCACGTTGTCGACCTGGGCTTGTCCACCCAGGATACCGTCGGTTCCGACTTCACGAGCGACCTTGCTGACTTCCTGGGCAAATGTGTTGAGGCGGTCCACCATGGTGTTAATGGTGATCTTCAAAGATAGAATCTCACCCTGAACCTCGGCCTTGACTTTTCGACTTAAGTCTCCTCGTGCTACGGCTGTTGTGACTTCGGCAATCTCTCGTACTTGTGTTGTCAGATTCATGGCCATACCGTTCACGTTTTCGGTTAGGTCTTTCCAGGTTCCCTCAACACCGTGTACTGTGGCCTGGCCACCCAATCGTCCTTCAGATCCGACTTCCCTAGCGATCTTTGTAACTTCGTGCGCAAACTGTTGCAGTTGGTCGACCATGCGATTGATCGTGTTTTTGAGTTCCAGAATTTCGCCCTTGCACTCAGCCTCGACCTTCCGAGTGAGGTTACCTTGTGCGACGGCCGTTGTTACCTGAGCAATATCTCGCACCTGGGTTGTAAGATTTTGGGCCATGGCGTTCACGTTGACAGTCAGCTCATTCCACATGCCCTTAACACCGGCGATTTCGGCTTGACCGCCAAGCTTGCCTTCTGTGCCGACATCTCTGGCCACTTTCGTGACCTCTGTCGCAAACGATTGCAATTGGTCCACCATGGTATTGATTGTCTGTTGCAGCTGGAGAATCTCTCCACGCGCTGGACGTTCAATCTTTCTGCTCAAGTCGCCATGAGCGACAGCGGTTGTGACTACGGCGATTTCTCGCACCTGCTCGGTAAGGTTCTTGGCCATGTCGTTGACTGTTCAAGGGTAGTTAGCAGACGGCCCGATTGACACTACACATAAACAACATACCAGAATCGGTCAACTCAGCCCAGATACCATCAACGCCTGGAAGGTTAGCTTGCCCACCAAGCCGTCCCTCAGTACCGACTTCTCTGGCCAAGAATGTGACTTGACTGGCAAACTCCTGCAGCTGGTCCACCATGGTATTGATTGTGCGTTTGAACAAAGTTATTTCGGGGTCCATTTCCTTAGCGTGGATCAAAACCTTCTTGCTCAGATCGCCCATAGCGACAGCTGTGACAATGGCGCCAATTTCACGCAGAGCTTTCTGGAAAGCCAAGTTGGCCTGCTGGTGCTTGCCGAGTTCGCGCTTCAGAGCGCCAATATCCTCAATTCCGTGCTCGAAAACCATGTTCTGGTTGTTCAGCTGCTTGTTGACCTCGGCGCTCAAGTTGTCAATGTGCTCGCGCTGGTTCTTGATCTGATCAGCCTGCTTGTTGAGGTGATCGCGCAAGTAGTTGAGCTGCTCTTCGGTGAGGGCAGCAGCAGGCACATCGCTGTGGTCGCCGTTGGACTCTTTTGCGGCAAGCCAGTTGCTGACCCAGAGGGCTCGCTGCTCCTTGGTCGAACTGCGGCGATCAGGGGGCGCGCTGGTGTTGCGCCAGGGTCCAGTGGGTGCGTAGACGAGACCCTCCTCAGGAGGCTCGCCGGCAGGTGTGATGGGAAAAACTCCCTGGTTGACAACGGCATTGCTCTTGTGCTCGAGGAAGTCTATGCGCGCGCAGAGAGCGGCGATTTCGTGCTCGAGCTGGGCCTTTTCAGCGCAGTCAGGGCCAGGCAGAGCAATGGCGTTGGCGGTGGCCTTTGCACCGTTGGCGGCGATCTGGGCCTTGAACGAGGCATCGCGGGCAGGATCGTGGGCTCTCGCGAGGTTCTTGATGTAGTCGGCGAGCCCCGAATAGGTTTCGGCAGCCATGGCTGCAGCGAGGAAGCGGGTGTCGGCGTTCTATGTGTGTAGCATTGAGGATGGGCAAGGGCAGGCGCGTGTAGCCTCGTGGGTCGAGCAGCAGACAGGGCAGAGGGCAAGAGGAAATGCCGCCAGTCTTCAGGAGACTGCTGAGAAATTATCGCGAGAGGGCGAGTCGGTGCACTGACGCTGGACGAGGAGGTCCCCGCTGAGAAGGCTGCTGCTGGGTGCTGGGAGCTGGGTGCTGGGTGCTGGGTGCTGGCGGCGATGGGAGGGATGTCCGAAGAGGCCTGGCGTGAGAATGCAGGTGCCGCGGCGAGCAGTAGTAGCGGGTATGTGGCGGACAGAGAGGCAGCGCAGACACTCGCACGGAAACCGAAGGCAGCGCAGGCAGAGAAGGAGCGAGGACAGAGGCTGAGCACACCCACGAGCAAGACAGTACCGAGATGCTTCACTCTTGCAGACAGCGTGCAGGTGCAGTGATAAAAGATCGCCGATATGCCTCCTCTAGGACCGACTGAACACTGAACACAAGGACCACATGCCCTCGCTACGGTTGACTAGCCTTTGAATGACAGGCGTTAGGAGGGCACCCTGGTCTCCACCGCTTGCACGGCCATCCATGGTGCTGCTGCTGTCCGGCGCCCTGCCAGTGCAACCCCCGTCAAGCCGCCGGCGCGCGTGGAAGACTCGGCGCGACGTGGCTGCGCGCGCATTGTACACATTCCCATCTGGTCCAGCAAAGCCGTGCCAGTCGACGAGCCTCTTCGCTGTTGGCCGGCCTTGCGAGGGCCGCGGAGACGCAAGTGCCCAGCATCATGTGGCTCTGCCTACACAAGCTCTGCGCAGCCAGCACGGCAAGCAAACATGAATCTCACTCCAATCGGCGCGAGCATGCTGGCGTCTGCCTTCCTCTGCCAGCACGGCGAGCACGCCCACCCTGAACTTGCTTAGGCAATCCACGCCGCGAGACCGTTTCTGCAAACGAGGAACATGCCGTGACAACGAGCATAACGCTCCCCCCCTCGGTCCCAGAGCGTCGAATAGGGGTAATTCGTCGCCACAAAACGCAGTCATGGTGGATGCTGAGTGGTGCTGATACGAAGATTGCTTGTTGGAAACCGCCAGGGTCCCGTTTCTATGCTGGATCGGGCCAAAGATTGCCGCGGTAGCCTTGACTAACTCCCTCTAGCGTGTAATGCTCTCGTAACCGCAGTGCGCGTTTCGGCTGCCATCGAATTTCCACACTTCAATGTGTGCAACTTGCAGACCGCTGCCGCTGCCTTTGACACTCTCAGGAGCAAACCCTCATTTTACTTCACAGCCGCTGACGATGTGTGTCATTTCTCCTGTTTGATCATCCCTTGCACAGCGTAATCGTATCGTTGCCAGCGTATCGGACCGCAAGCCCTGCCTTCCATCTGCACCGCTGCTTTGTAACTTTCGCGGGGCTTCCAAGTTCCAACGGGTACCAGCGAGTGCCTCTGCCAATGGGATGGCCTCGGGCAACCAATCCCAAGATGCAGGCGCCCCACCAAGATCTTCCATCACATCCTCACTTTTCACTCTTGCCTTGGGCTCACGCTGCATGCTTGGGCGCCGTTGTTCTCAACATGCTAGGATGTACTCTTGATGCGAGGTTACAGCTTGCTTCAAGCCCACAGAACATGTTCGATCTCTAGCTGCCATGTGGACTCGTCGATGGCTGAACTGCCGATGTAGTGGGGTGGTGAGCATGTATAGCGGGCCTCTACCGAAAGAAGCGTCTTCATAGCCCACCTCTGCAATTCAAGGGTCCAATAGCTTTGTTTCATAAGGCCTAAAACGGCATGTCCTCAGCTGCTCATTCACACGTGGGGACCGTGCAGCGGAAGAGTAGTTCCCGGGAAGCCTGACACTCACTCCAAGGCTGTACGCTGTAGTCCTCTGTGTAGCAGGGTTGATCGATATTAGGTATTATTACTCATTTACTTTGCATATCATCCATCCATCGTAAACTACCTGAGCTTCTTTGCATGCGCTACTAAACTCTCGATAACCTGCTCGAAAGCGTCCTTGTCGCCCAATGCACTCTCCAGCTGCTTCTGCCAGTACTCAAACACTTGTTCTGCCCTCAGGTGCAGACCCTTGAGATGATCGACGTGTATCATAAGCTCGTCATCTGTAAAGTTGAGTAACGCCGCCTCGGTTGTTGCGCAGAGCATGGTAGTGGAGTTGATATCCAGCTCTGGAGGTGGAGGAGGCCCTTTTCGTGGCCGTTCTGACTTCGATCTCGACGAGTCTACCGATGTGTTGGACGCATTCTCCCTCTTCACGCGATCAAGCACGTTGTTGCGACCGTCCGATGACGGACGTGGCGACCTGTCGCCAGGGATGTTGATCGAAGGCAGGATCAGCTTCTTCTGCTTGGATGCAGGCAAGATCTCATCTAGATCTACGGGTACCCCAAGCGAGACTAGAAAGAGTCGCCTAATCCTGGACCGGACCCAGTCTGGTGGCTGTAGTGGTGGCGGTGCAACTAGCTGCGTCCATAACGAGTGGCTCCGCTCTGAATGGAAGATGGAGCGAACGTCTTCAGTGCTGGCTATGCTTGGTATGTCTTGTGGGGCTGGGTATATTTCACTGATGTAGGGTTGTGTTGCAGTGACAATGGCTTCGAGAGAGGTGAGTTCGGCAAAATCGAGAACAGGCTGTGTGGCAACAAGTCAGTCGAGACATCACCGCAGTATGTGCAAATCCGAGGAGCGTGGATGAGCTAGGCTAGAGCTGTGGTAACTTACGGGACCTGGTGGAGGGGCGGGTACGGGATTTTGAATTTGGGGTTTGTCAAATGTAGTCTCTGCCTGTTCCTCGCCTTGCTGAAACCCATCATCAAAGTCCCCAAAGTCGTCGTCGCCTTCGCCGCCCTCTTCGAAATCGTCGAAATCACCAAACCCATCGTCGTCCTCCGCCGCGCCGTCTTCAGAAGTGTTGTTTGTCTGATTCGGTGTTTCTTCTGGGAAATCGTCTGCTTCGGACGCAATATTGTCATCGGCAGCGTCGTCGTTGTCGGCGTCGACGTCGGCGTCATCGTTGTTTATTGGAGACCTATCAATGGAGGCAGTTGGCGACCCTTCTTCCGTCAACGGCACGCAGGGAGGCACCCAAGAAATGCCTTACGTACCTTGGTTGTCACGCTTGGGAGGCTCGGGGGCCTTGACGATGATATCGGGTGCAGCATCAGCCAGGCGTTGCTGGTGGGCCAGCGTTCCCGGGACGTCGCCATGGCTGGGCTGATCTGGATCAATCTTCTCGACGACCGTCTTGGGAATGGGGCTCATAGGCGTGCCCCCCGGTGTAAGGGGTCGGTCACTGATGCTGACATGCGAGGCACTGCGACTGCGTTGACCGTCTGGCACAATCTCAACCTCGTCTGGCACAGCGTCCTGTGTCCGCATGTTGTAGGCAGCGGTGCCGGGGACCTCGCCATGTGCAGGCTCGTCGTCTACACGCTCGACTCGCGTGATGGGAATTGGTGATGTTGCTTCGGCCCTGCTCTGCTCAAGACCCTTGTCTAGGCCCTTTTCGTGTACGCGGCCCTCTGATGCATCTGAGAAGTGCTCGTCGCCCGAATCGGCTGCAGAGACAGTTAGCAGTGAGTAGCTGAGGGAGGTTGCTGGTCGTGACACACCAAGCTCTTTCGCACCGGGGTCCTCAAGCTCTACGCTCTTGCGAGGCGGTGCCAGCTCGTCAGCCATGCCGGAGATGGGATGGTGCTATAGCTTCAGTGCGCTTGACGTATCGTGTATAGATGGCGGGGTGGACAGCTTGAAGATGCCGCCGTGTGTTTTGGTTTCTGGCGACGCAGCAAACGTGATGTCGGAGTGATCAGGTCAAGGGCGGGCAGCAGATGGTACAAAATGCTGCGCCTCGCTCTGGTGCATGGAATAAGACGTCGTCGTTGAGTTTCAGGCACGCGGGGGATTCGAGAGCGCTCCAGGCCCACTGGAGCTCGACTGGCTTGGCGCGTGGCCCATGCAGCTTGTCTGCCCAACTTTTGGCGGATGCGACGACGACGCGCCTGTAGACGACGCGGAGCTCCAGCGCACGCCTACACTGCACTTCTCCGACATTGCGCGCCCAGGCCCGTGTCACTTTCTTTGTCGCAACACACCCACTGCGCCAATTGCCCACCACGTTGCAAGGTTCGACCAGCAGTAAACAACCACACCCTGCCAACCTCTGCACAACACACCCCGGCTTATACGCTTGCAGTCAACCACACTCGACCACGACTATGTCTGGCTTCACATTCGGCGCGCCGAGCAGCAACAACGCTGGCTCACACGCGCCCAAGCCTGCTGGTGGACTGTTTGGCGGCGCGGGCAACACAACCGGCAGCTCTGCCCCGTCTCTCTTCGGCGCTGCAAACACTGGATCGAGCACACCGGGCTCAGGACTCTTCGGCGGCGGCGGCGGAGGAGGAGGAGCTAGCTCTGGAGGCTCGGGGCTGTTTGGCGGTGGAGCCTCTGCCACGCCTGCTGCGAGCAAGCCTGCTGGAGGTCTCTTTGGCGGCGGCGGAGCTACAGCTGGCGCATCTTCCACACCCAGCTTTGGAGGCTTTGGCGGCCTTGGCAAGACTGGAGGTGATGCAGCAAAGCCGGCAGGAGGACTGTTCGGAGGTGCCTCGACTGGTGCCGCGCCAGCTGCTTCCACAGGCTCCACCCCGTCGTTTGGGTTTGGTGTGTCTCTTCTTCTCTACAACCCAACACCATTACTGACCGTGTGCGACAGGTGCCACACCCGCTGCCACACCCGCCGCAAACAAGACATCCATGCTCCCCTCGACAACACCCGCTGGCCCTCCTCCTGGATCCAATCTGTTCGGCGGCCAGACCCCTGCCGCTTCGTCCGCCCTCTCGTTTGGAGGACAGAGCAACCAAACTGGTGGAAGCGCACAGGCTGGATCAGGCCTGTTCGGAGGAGCTGCAAAGCCTGCGGCAGCAGGAACACCCAGTTTGTTTGGAGCTAAGCCTGCAGGTGCCTCCACACCCACAAGTGGTTTATTTGGAGGCGCTGGTGCTTCGAGCGATGCGAACAAGTCTGCGACTCCTCCGACCCCAGCTGGTCTTTTCGGCGGTGCAGCTCCATCAGCCACCCCCAGTTCGCAAGAGACACCCAAGCCAGCGACAGGATTGTTTGGGGGTGGTCTCCCTAGCACCACACCTGCGAGCAAGCCTCCTACATTCAGCCTAGGAGGGTCTACTCCAGCCGCCTCACAACCGTCGGCAACCCCTTCGCTGGGAGGCTTTGGAACAGCTGGAGGAGACAAGGCTGCTACATCCTCGGCAGCGCCGACTCCTAGTCTGTTCGGTGCTGCTGGTTCCTCTACTCCTAGTGCTCCTGCAGCTGGTGGCAGCTCTGGTCTCAACCTTTTCAACAAACCTGCTGTCAGCACTCCCACAGGCACCACACCAGCAAGTGGAGCAACAACAAGTGCAACAGGTGGTGCTTCCACGACTGCCACGAGCTCTGCTCCGTCTTTGTTTGGTGGTATTGGCGGAGGAAGCTCTGCGGCCTCAGCTTCATCGGCGGCAGCTCCAGCATCAGGCACAACAACTGGCATGTTTGGTGGTCTGGGTGGAGCAAAGCCTGCCTCGACAACCGCATCAGCATCTACGCCCGCTCAGCCTACGCCCACACTCGGAGCCACACCTGCAGGTGGTGATGCATCCAAGAGCGGACTTGCAAACTCGACCGCTGGCCCAGCACCGTCCGCACAGTCACGCCTCAAGAACAAGTCCATGGATGAGATCATTACGCGATGGGCTGCCGATCTTTCCAAGTACCAGAAAGAGTTTCAGTCCCAAGCCGAGACAGTCGCACAGTGGGACCGAGCACTTGTTGAGAACTCGGACAAGGTTCGCCAGCTGTACTCCAAGACCTTCCAGGCCGAGCGTGACGCAGCAGAGGTCGAGAGGCAACTGACGATGATGGAAGAGAACCAGCAAGAGCTCGACTCGTACCTCGATCGATACGAGAAGGAGATTGAGAACCTCATGAAGATGCACGGTGTTTCTGGCAAGTCTGATGGTCTACGTGGCCCTGACCAGGAGCGCGAGAGAACGTAAGTCAACAGCATCTACATCCGTGTAGCGTACTTGAGCTAACTCAAATCCATAGCTACAAGCTGGCCGAGAAACTCCAAGATCGCCTCAATGAGCTGAACAAGGATCTCACTGAGATGATCGAGGAGATCAACAGCACGTCTCAGACACTCAGCAAAACTGGCAAGCCCGACGATCCTGTGAGTTTTCTCCACGTGGTACTCATATTGTCACAAACACTAATACCTTGTAGTTGACAAAGGTCGTTCGCGTCCTCAACACCCAGCTCTCGCAGCTCCAGCTTATCGACTCTGGTGCCTCGCAACTGCAGGAGAAGATCAGCAAGGCGCAGAAGGAGAGTCGAGCCGTTGGAGCCAATGGCTGGAACGGGCTGGGGACAGACCCGACAGAAGAATTTTATAGGAGCTTCCGTGGGAACAGGATCGAGAGGTATGGTGGCCACGCGTAGGGTTGCTGAGACATGTTACGATAAGGACTGAATTGAATGCATGATTGGGCGTTCTTTGGCGTCGCTTTGGCCGACGGAACTGGAAGAAGAAGATCAATGTGTAGCAAAATGACTTAAGCACTACAGACGTATCCTTGCGCCAGTGCACTGCCTTGGAATGTTATCCATACGGGAGGTGGACATAATAGCCCTGCATTGCGCCTGACTCAATTTCAGCTACCTTTACTCTATGTTCTCGTCTAGCTGACCCACGAGCAAAAAAAAACCGTCCACAATGAGTCCGAAGGGGTGTATCTGGGCAGAAACGTCTTCGTCCTCCCACTCTGATGGTCGACACAACAGCCCATCGTAAACATAACACGTCAGCCATGGAGTACCGACAGAACGCTGTTCTCCAGCGCTGCCCTCACTAAACTGAAGCACCTTAGTATCGCGCTAGATCCTGAAGTGGTGGGCGAACCGGTCTCGATGTCGCACTTGGTCGACCAGAGTTTCAACCTACACCGTCAGATGACTGACAGAGAGATAGAGTATTACGAACACGAATACACTCTTTCTGATTATTCCATCTTGCATGAAAACAAGTCAACAGTCACTCCAAAAAGATTCGGATCCTGGTTTACGCGACGACAGTGAGAAGACTGAGTTGTTGAATGTGTGGTCCGGAGATGTTGGCATGACCGTGGCAGAGATCAAACATCAATATCAGGTAGAAGTCGTCATGAAGAGTTCGTAAAAGCCTGATATTAGTACATCACCCTGAGTGTGGCGTTTTTTGTCCACCCTAAATATACAGTCTCACTCCACTCCTGTTCCCTTTCATGGTCGTGAATTGAACGCTATCTCAATACAGTTAGTCTCTAGAGCAACGCGCTAAAGGAAGCTCAAGCTGCGCTTTGAAGATGCGCATAGCAACGTGAACAGGAAGCCGTGCGCAACGCTCATCCTTCCACACCACACACACGCAACATGACGAGCATAGACGATTTATTCAAAAGTCAAAATGGCACGAAGCGCAAATTCGAAAATCCAATCGAAGCCGACCCGTCGCAAGCCTACAAATCCGCGAAACTACAAGGAAACAGCGACGCGAAACGATCGGCGCAAGTAGCAGACGAAGAGGAAGACGACGAGGCAGGTCCCTCGCTACCGCCTGATTTCGAAGACGAAGAGCCAGGTGACGACGAGGAAGGGAGGTTCTTTGGCGGCGGTCTGGACGAGAATGCGAAAGATGCCATGGACTTTTTGGATGCACAGGATGGGGAGGATGTGATACGAGAAGAGAAGTACGATGCGGCATGGGTGCGCAAACTGGCGCGCGAGTTTGAAAAGAAGGTCAACAAGAACGCTTCGCTGCGCGCGAAGTACGAAAGCGACCCTACAAAGTTTATGGAATCAGAGGGAGATCTAGATGATGGGATAAAGGACCTCAGCATTCTATCGGAGCATGCAGAGCTGTACGAGGAGTTTGCGAAGAGCACAGCAGCTGCGAAGCTGGTCGAACTGCTTGCGCACGAGAACACAGACATTGCGATTGGAGCAATAGAGATCATATCAGAACTCACAGACGAGGATGTGGCTGCAGAGCAGGAACAATGGGATGCGCTGGTCGCAGCCTTTTTGGAGGCGGATCTTCTCAGCTTGCTGATCTCCAACTTCTCACGCTTTGACGAGAGCGACTCAACCGATGCGTCTGGGGTATACCATTCCCTCAGCGTTATCGAGAACCTGCTGTCACAACCTTCGAATACCGATATGATTGGGAAGGAGAAGGCCCTCCTGACATGGCTACTCGAGCGGATACAGAAACCCGAGAAACCAACCTCACAAAACAAGCAATACGCCTCTGAGATCCTCTCCATCCTCACACAGTCCTCGCGACCGAACCGAACGCGCATCGCCGAAGCCAATGGCGTCGAAGTCTTCCTCACAAACCTCGCACCATACCGAAGAGACGACCCTGAGAAGGACAGCGACGAGGAGGAATACATGGAGAACCTTTTCAATTGTCTGACCTCCATCGTCGAAGAACCCATCGGCAAAACCGCATTTCTCGAGGCCGAAGGCACAGAACTCTGCCTCCTACTCGTACGCGACGGCAAAACCAGCAAATCCCGCGCTCTCAAAGTCCTCGACCACGCATGTGGCTACGCAGAGCCCACCCCCTCACCCACCGCCAACGGAGAAAGTACGACAGAAACACCTTCGGACTCGATCCCACCACACATATCCGTGTGCGAAAAGTTCATCGAAGCCCGCGGCCTCAAACCCCTCTTCAGCACATTTATGAAAACCAAACGTCCCGACCCCAACCAAACCGAACACATCCTCGGTCTCTTCTCCTCGCTCCTCCGCTCCCTCCCAGGAAACACCGACTCGCGCTTCCGCCTGCTCGCCAAATTCCTCGAATCCAACTTGGCCAAGACGACAAAACTAATCGCCCTTCGCCGCGAGTACGTCACCCGACTATCCACGTTCGACAAGAGCCTCGAGGGAAGGAAACAGGGACTGAGTAAAGAAGAGAGAGATGAACTCGAGGTGGAGAATACCCCGCTCAGGCTCAGCGAGGGTCTGTATGCATTGCAGAGGATCGATGCCACGCTTGCGTGGCTGGTGGCCGAGGACGAGGGCGCCAAGAAGGCGATTGTGAAGGCGTTGGCGGAGACGGATGAGAGTTTGGTAAATGTTAAGAGGACGCTGCAGGATCAGTTGAACGGCGTGTTGGAGGTCGAGGGGGCTGAGAGGGAGGTGTTGGAGGCTTTGGTGCGGTTTTTGGATTAGGACTCGGGTTTGAGATGATGCGATGCATCGGTGTGAGATGGAACATGGTTGAGATATAATCGTTTCTGCTTGGTGGGAGATCGGAGCACATGTGATCTCTATTTCATGTACGATACAGACATCATAACACTCCAACGCTGAGTACAGTTCCCACCTCTCGGCTCGGCAATCATGAGCATGTATCGGGAACGTTCAGAGGACGCGCTTCTGGAGTCTGTGAATGGAGAAGCAGAGTTGTTGTCGTCACGAGCTTTATGTTGCTATTGTGAACAGTGCCGTTCTATCGTCGTAAGTCTAGACCAAGTCTCCTGTAGACAGGCATGAGCAAGCTCTGGATACATCGACGGCATCGGATTGCTCTTCAGAATCTAAGGAAACGATTGGAATTACGGGGAGTTGCACAGCGGTTTTGCGATAGTTGACAAACAGCTTGTTGATTTAATGAATGGCACCCTGCAGAGAGTATAACGTATACTATCAAAATAGAAACAATTTCAGACTTTCCCAGACGTTCGTAACCCAGCCATGACACGCTCCAATCGATAGCAACCGACAGAATTGACGGGCTACCACGACATCTCCGTCAGCTCTTCCCAACGCCAGATGTCAGCACACCTTTCCCTCCATTTCGATAGTCGTGCCATCGACACCTCCCACCAAAGCCTGGACTAGTGCCCATGCCTTCCCCGGTGCTAGCAAGCTCGACTCCGTTTAGAACTTGACACCGAGCTTCCATCCAACATGCATACCACGGCTCCACATGAAGCAGACCGACGCTATGACGTAGCAGATGATCGTCCAAATGACCACACCCCAATAAGCACCACCGGAAGTTTGTCCTAGAATACTACCAGCGATGGGAATACCGGTGAGGGTACTGAAGGACACAACGGTGTAGCATGTCGCGTAGTAACGTCCATACTGGCTCGTATCACAAAGCTGTCCAACACACACTGGAGTCAAGGAGATGTTAGATCCGGACGCAAATCCAAAGATCACAGCGTAGACGATAGAAAGTGCCTTGATGGTAGCTGCTTGGCTGGATGTAGCAGGCGTCAGTATCGTGGCGGGGAGCCAGAAGGTCAAAGATGTCGCTGAGCAGATGGCGAGGGCTGCGATCATGCAGTTGAAGCGGCCCAATTTGTCGGCCAGAAATCCAGGTACCCATCGTCCGACGCAGCTTCCAGCGTTGAAGATTGCAATGAGCTGGTACGAGAAAGCGGGAGTCATCGCCCCACTCGAGGATGCAAAAGTTGTAAGGTAAGTGATGGGAACGAAAAGCGCCCATTCCATCATGAAGATGGCAACCGTAAGAAGCAAGTACGACTTGTCGCGGAAGATGCGAAAGTCGGGTAGGACGGACTGTCCAGGTTTAGGCGGTAGTCGAGACTTGATGAGAAGACAGGCGATGATACAGCAAAAGACGTCGATGAAGGCAATGATGCGCGTAGCCCACTCGAAGCCAACTTTGGGAAACAGCTGCTGTAAAGCCAAGGGAAAGATGACACCTCCAAGTGATCCACCAGCGGCCGCAATACCTGTCGCGTTACCACGCTTCACGAGGAAGAAATGGCTGGCAGCGGCGAATGCTGGTGTAAAGATCAAACTTGTACCCAAACCTCCAAGGACACCGAAGACGAGGAAGAAGTGCCAGTACTGCGTGCAAATTCCAAGAAGGAACATGGAGAGACACAACAGAATGCTTCCAGCAAGTACAAGTAGCCTTGGGCCATGCGCATCAAAGATAGGTCCAATCTGAAGTCCGCAGAAGAATGAGAGGAAGATGTACATGGAGAAGATCCAACTGATGGTGCTCTCACTGTAGCCTTGAAGCTGGTGTTCCGCCAGATAGCTATGATAGACACCGACCGAGTTCATCATTCCTAGAGCTGCAACAAGACCCATGAAGGACCCAAAAATGCAACCCCAGGCTTCCCAGCCGCCTTCAGGGTAGGTTACCTCATCTTCTGAGGTTATGGATTGGTTTTCTTCATCCGAAGAAGCGGCATGGGTTCCTTCATTCCCCTTCGATTTCTCCCGTACCGGGGCATCGACAGAGCGAGTTCGGGCACTGCGGCATCTTGAGAGCGTGTCTGATGGCGGGATAGTAAACTCAGCGGCGGGGTAAGAATTGACGGGTTCGAGGTAGTGGTGGTCTGTGATTGGTCCTGGCGTGCTGCCTTTGTCTTCTCCGCTCATTCAGGGTGACTTCGTTGTAGTTGCAGACGCAGGAGACGAAAAATTCAGAGATTTCCTGACAGTAGATTGTGGCTAGTATCGATGACGAAAGCTGTTGCAAAGTTGTCGCAGGTCCGTTGCGCGCTCTTTCAGACCCTTATATCACCGTGAGTTCTCCCCGAGAGGTATGGTGTTCTGACAGACTGTGGTCCCCGAGAGGAAAAGTGTTGCAAATGGCAAAAGATGGGGTGCGGGTTAATATGACCAACACTTTCCAACCGAGCCGCTTGACGTTCCCGCTAGAGGAAATCGGTTGTCAAGCTTTCTAGCTTGCAGAAGGATTTTCTCACGGAAGAGGGGACAACCACGAGACCTTACGCAGTCTCAAAACTTCCCCGCAAGATCGTAGAGTGTGGAATTGCGGAGTCAACAAGCGACGGAAAGGAGTCGCAACGCGGTATCGGCCGCTACCGAACAAGTTCTTCTCGACTACATCTTATCCGAAATAGCATATGATTGGTGGATGTAATCGTATACGAACATGTCGTTGCATAGATCGAAAGCCCAACACCGAAGTACAATATCGCAACATTGAAGCAGAAATATGGCTGGTGCAAGACTCGAATCGCGTGAGATCCCCATCAAGCGTTAGTGTTGCAATGTTGGATGGCATCAGAATCGTCATGTATGATGTCAGCGACTATCAACAAAGCGCGTCGTATTCCGGGTAAAGCATGTGTCGGAGTTTGTCTCGGAGTTCAATTGATTCGTCTTCAGAGAGTTGCTTTGCGGGATTGCCTACTACTTCGAGGACGTGAGCAGCATCCTTTCCTGGCCAGATATAATCAAGGAGGCGTTCAGCAGACTGGATGGTCATCGTCCGATCTGTAGCTCCTGCGAAAACAATGTACCAGAACAAAGCCGTTTGAGGAGGTGAGGACAGCGTAACAGCCGACGGACACTGCGTGTGCTCGTGGGAGATGGTACTGTAGGCAGAGTCATGACGGATGTGTTCGCTGTTGCAGTTTGTGTGTGGCATTGATGGGGCTTGGCTAATCTTCATTGCAGGTAAATCGAAGGGCTTTGAGACAGTGTAGTCTGCAAAAAATTCAGCGGTGCTCATCTGGTATCTGGCGTGGACTCACTGAGCAATTCAAGGAGGAGATCACCTTCGCTTGGAGCTGCATGACCACTCCTGAGGATGTCGTAGCTAGGGTTTGAGACGCAGTTTTGTGTCGCCATGTCGAGCAGAAGCCAGCTACCTCGGAATCGCCAGCGCTCATCAGACGGCAAATTGCGCTGTCTAGAAGCATATAGCTCCTTCAGCTTGTTGCTGAGCATGCTGTATAGAGTGTTGTGGCACTCTACGCTCACAACAGTGGCCTCGGTAGGCACAGTTGAAGTCGCGTATTCGCCTACAGAGCTATCGAACGATCCAGAGCTTGTATTTGTGGGAAAATGTAAGTCGTCGGCGTTGGATACGGACTCGATCTTGTCGAAGACGTCGCACGATGGCGCAGAAATGTCTGCAGGACTCGTGAATATGCTTGTGAGCTTGCTGGTGTATTTGGCAGTGAGGCTTTTGAGGTCGCGGCGAATGAGCTCGGATGTCGAATGCAGGCTGTAGGGAAGACAAGATGAAATCATGGTCGCGGCGAGTAACTGCAGAAGGCGCGAGTCGGGGGGCGTATGGGTTTGAAAAGAAGTGCGATGATCAAAGGTATCAAAGGTCGCAGCTGTTGCACTGCTGCTACTCTCAAAAGTCACGGCAAGAGGTCGGATTTCAAAGTTGGGATGCGAGTAGTTGTAGAAGAGAACAGATGCAGGCGGGGTAGTGAGGGTCGGACTTGCTGGGTGAAGTGGATGAACAATGGAGTGTTGAGCACAGGTACCAGATGACCATCCATTGTGGTTCCTTTCACCTCAACTTTGTAGAAATGACCCCTCAGCTGCGTGTAACTCACTTGTATCTATACACAGTACAATTAGAATGTCAGAACAAGCGCATCGAGACCAGGTTTTGTAAGATGCGTAATGAGATTCAGTAGCAAAATCTGAACAGCAGGAAACCATCGCTTCTGCCTCTGCAATCCCTTCGCCCACACCTACATCTTCCACTCCAATGGTTCCTCGATCTCCAACACCGCATCCTCCATCCACCCACCAAAGCTCCAAGGCTGCAGTCCTTGTGGCCAGTACCTCTGCTCTTCTTCATGTTGTGTCTCTGACTTCAAGACTTCGACCCAACAGCCCCTCGCCTTCTGCACCCTTCCACCAATATCGAATGCACACCACTTGTCTGTCCCCGCCGCAACCGCGACCTCGTTCTTCGCGCTGATATCATACGGATCAATCTGAGCTCCATCACTTAGCTCGGCTTCCACTGCTCTTCTATGTCCTGCCGGTTCTGGAATGGGAGGTTGTACATGCTTCATACTGATAGGCACCCAGTTCATGTTCACGGGCACGGCAGGGACCCATTTCCAAGGCGTTAATTTGCACGCGAAGAACGGAGGCGTGCCGTCGCCTTCTTCTGTATCTGGTGCAAAGACCTCTACAGTAAGGTTGTGCGGTGGTGCGGCATTTCGAGGTGTAACGGGCGCGGAGAAGGAGAAGCGAGCTAGGTGCTTGGGGATGTTCCAGTTCAAACGGCCGTTGTAGGTTGTGGTGCGCTGGGAGACATATATGCGTGCGATTCGCAGTGCCTTCTTGGGGATCTTGGGAGGCCCCGAGGAAGGTTTGGGAACGCTGAAGTTACCAGGGATGAGCATGAGTTCGTCGTATGGACCTAGGAGGTTATTAGCATTCTATGACACTGACAGGTTCAGTAGACCAGAATGTCAGATTGAGGTCCAAAGAGGTTGAGACTTCTACATATGACCATGAAGAGAACCGTCAAAGTGATTGTTTTGTCGCACGAAAACTGCAGTCATAAGGAGATTTTTCACTTGGTGGAATAACTTGTGACCACTCTGAACTTGTGTAACACTGGAGAATTGCGTTTCCAGACAGATAGCTGTAGAAGTGTAAAATATACCAGGAACACGTGCTCCTGCATATACTGCTGGTTTAGCAAAAGCGTGGAGAGGTCGACATCACAGTGTCCATCCTCGACAGCATTCCAACTCATAAATACCTTAGTCACGAGGGGCAGATTCAGAAGAACAGGACAACACACAAGTACCAACGAGACACAGAAACAGAGAGACTCGACAAACACAGCAAAAAAACCTACCAACAGGCGTATCCGTATACCTAACAATCATCACGGCGCCCAATCCGCCCTCGAACGTCCCCAACCCTTCATCGGCCCATGCTTCCTCAAGCCGGTCATACAAACCCTCCGGCGCCTTCCTCAATTTCAAAAACAGTAAATAGCTCTCAGCCTTCAGCGTCCAAGGCGCCTCCGATCTCAGCACCGGATGCGCAGCATGCACTCGAACATCCATGTTGAGCCTAGCGAGACAGAACAAAGAGGAACCCGGCACTAGAAGCAAGCTAGAAAAACGTGGAAGCCGGGATCGTGGCTGTAAACAGACCAGAACGATAGCTCGTGGCTGGGATGACAAAAAGAAACAAAAGAGTCAGTCTGTTGGGAAGGAACGGGGCGTTATTGGGTGACGTTGGCGGCTTCAGGGATGCGTGCGCGTGCTGCGCAACGACAGGGTCGTGAGGATTCTCGGCGCTGTGGCAATAGTGAGGCTCAGCGGTTGTCAGCGGGACGGGCGCGGGCTCGCCGGACTGCTGGGACAAACGGTAGTGGTGAGATACGGAGGATTGGTGATCGAGTGTAAGTGCAGAAAGAAGCGAGGAGTGACTCATGGGGGATGCAACGGTATGAGTCGGGATTGTGTGAAGGGTGATGTCAGTCAGGTAAGCAGCCACATGAACTAACTGCCGAGGATGCATGTGCGATTGTTCCAAATCGTCTTCAAGGCTCGCATCGTAATATGCTATGTCTTGAGACGAGTGAAGAACACGGTCGTGTTCGATTTCCAGGTTTGTTGCTAATGTACTAGCAGTATTGTATTTGACACTATGAACATTAAGAAAGTTGAGACTATGCGGGCGACCTATTGGGCAGCCTAAAGACATCCAATCAGGGTCCAGCGCAAAGCACTTCCGCCCACCAAAGCTAACGTCAACTAAAATACGCCAATATCTCAACACTCGCATGGAGAAATCCGTACTCCATAACCACGTATGCATGTTCTCCTTCCCTAGTGGATTTGTGTCGTATTTGTGGCTGTCTGTAAGATTTGTTCACAACAAAGGAAGGTAGTCACGGCACTTTGCCAACACACCGCTTGTGATCTTCTATGCATGTTTCCAATTGCCCTACCGAAGCCTTCAGGATTGCCAAGCGCGTATTCCACCGTTTAGACCCGTCGAGCAGACGCTTGTTCTGCAAGGCATATAAGCTTGGCTTCCGTATTGGTGGAAGTGCTGGATCTCGAGGCGCCGCACTTTGATTACCGAGGCCCACCGAGCTTTTCGCGTTCCCGTCCGTCTAACCTCTCTTGACTTGCTGCCGCTGCAAAAGCTCGGTTGCGTGCCAAGCATGCGGCTCCTGCCAACCACCTCGATGTCACTCGTCAGATTATCTAACAAGTATCGTGAGTTTGCCAAGTAGAGGGTAGTTACGGTTGAGTGTTCCAATGCGAACGGCAATCCGTGCACCTCGGCCGACTCCGGCGGAGCACAGTAATTGTAGCGCTGCTACCCCGGTTTCGATGTGGTAAGTGAAGTGTGTTTGGTTGGACACGACGTCCTGCAAGGGACACGCGACCAGAAGCCGTGCTCCAGCCCGCTGCACGACACGCACTACGAAACGCGGCTCATGGTGGCACAAGCTCATACGCAGGGGCATGGTTGTGGCAGTAGCGGGTCAAACACGTGGGCACGGCCTACGGAGACCCTGAACAGTCAACGAGTGAGGTGCGACGTGGCGAGGCTGCTGGAACGATAGTTCCGAAGTTGTGGTTGATGGACGGGAGGGATCGAGACCTTGCTGGTGGTTAGTAACGCAAGGTGGCCTTCTATGTGGGGTGGCCTGTCGAGCATCGAAGATGTCGTGCGCATCGAGCCTTGTGATCGCCAACCAGATCATCTTGTTGTCTAGACGATTATATGCAGCAAGTTGTTAGAGTAGTCTAGCAGCATTACTCGCAGCTGTAGTGTTATGCTAAATTCTGGGTCATGTGCTGTCCGTTGGGAAATGAACGTCTCGGACACGTCGCCAAGATTGTGCATGATGTAGGCTCGCCTGGTCGAGGTCCTTCCTGCTTTGGTAATGCAAGTGTAGGTCGAGATTGGAGATCGCATCCGCGGAAGGAAGGAGGTTGGAGATGCCAAGTGTTAGGCGGGAAGTATATGTGTAGTAAATAGTGCAAGATGGACAGATGTTGATACGTAGAGTGTAGTATTAGGAAGTCGGTCGACTCCTGAGTCAGGAGATCGACAGTGGACTCAGAGATCTATGGACCATTCCGCCAGGAAGAAGAAAGTGACAGGTGTATCTCGGAGGACGGCATGTAGACGTAGCCCCAATTCAGAACTTTTGTTGTAGTATCCCATTAAACGCCGTGCGAAGTCGATTCTAATCGTCGCCCAAAGTGGTTGAAACCCAAAGCCATGGGATATTCCGCAAGAGAAAAAAAAAACAGAGAAAGACAGAGCCAACAGAACACCATTCTAATGCACATCAAATCATCATACCAACACTGGGTCGGTCATAGGGGTTGAGCCTTGAAACATGTGTACTGGAAATAAAATGCGGTATCCAGAACGTGACGACGTATCCAGGGTCCCAGGACTCGATTGCATATGCAAGGACATGCCGTTGCATACCACTCGTGGCTTTTTTGTGGCCGAAAAATGACCTAAGCGTCAAATCTATGCGTGAAAGGCGCGGTGTGCGTCGCAATTGGGTATTAGGAAGTAAAGGTGCAAGGCAGCCATGCGAAAGACCAAGCGAAAGTGAAGAAGATGTAGAGTAACCCTACACTCTAGAACATTGAAGGGTCGATACCGCCCATTCCAGCCCCCGCGACGTTTGCGTTCTGCAGGTTCTGGAGGCTTTGCAAGTTGGGAGCAAGTCCAAGTTTTTGAAGCGCAAGCTCGGGGTTGCAATGGGGAGCGTGAGATCGGTGGTACTTGAGACCGTTAAGGTTCTTATACCGCTTGCCGCACACTTCGCAACGGTAAGGCTTCTCTTTCTCCATGCCAACGGTGCCAGGGTAAGGAATAGATGTGAGAGGGTCGACAATAGAGAAGGTGCCGTCGTCGTTCTCCTTGAGCTGCTGGTTCTGGTGACCGTGCTGCTTGTGGTACTTGAGACCGTTTTGGTTCTTGTAGGCCTTCTCGCAGCCAATGACAGGACACCTGAAGGGCTTGACCTCTTCGGGGAAAGGAAATTGGGGGATGCTTGCACCGTTGAGCATTTGTTGCTCTCGGATCCTGCGTGCGAGTTCGCTCTGGTCATTGCCACCGAGTTGGTAGTTCTTGAGTGCCGCTTGCAGTTGGGCCTGGTTGAGACCACCACCTTGCTTGCTGAAGAGTCGCTTGCCAGGCTGGTCTATTGTGCCGTTGTTGTCAAAGGCAGACATGCCGAAGTTGCCGTTGTTAAAGTTCATATTCATGCCGTTCATGCCGTTCATGCCCATATCCATACCCATCATGGGGTTGAAGTTGTTGAAGTCCATATCTAGCTCGGCTGGCGTTCCTGGGTGTGACGACTCGGGCGAGGTCAGGTTGTGATTTTGCATGGGCACCGTACCAAGGGTAGGTGTGTTGACAGACGAGACAGTGGGGTTGTTATTAAAGTTGAACTGCTGCGACGCCGAGGGAGTGGACGGTGTAGACGTCCTCAAGCCTTGGTGATTTTGCATTGTGTTGGCGAGGTTGACGTTCAACTGCGGCAACTGGTTCTGCTGCTGACCAAACTGTGGTTGCTGCACAGGGAACTGTGATGGGGCCTCCTCAATAGGAGCAAGGCTGTCGAAACCGTCCATGTCCATGTCCATGTCGTCGAGAGAGTCCATGTCCTGAACTGTCGACAGGTTGGAGCGACTGACAGAGTTGAGGCGCTGTCGCTGCGCTCCCATTGACCCTGAGCGAGGGTGGAAGCCCATCTGCGTGTTCATAGCAGGCTCGCCCTGGGTCTGGCCTGGGGCGATTGATGGCGCAGGGGCGCCTGAAGCTGTGGGTAAGCCGTTCTGTGCAGGTTGCGAGTTGCGAGCTGCGGGAGCGTTGGCGTGTGTCTCTTCGAAATGCTGTAGCAGGTCGTGCAGGGAAGCTAATGTGAGCCCACAGCAGGTAAAGTCTTTCATAAAAGCTGCCTCCATCTTAGGCAGGTACGAGGAGGAGTGGAAGGACGGCGACTGGCCCATGTTCATGGGCGCAGGGGAGGTGCCTGCCATCATGATGCTGTTGGAGAATGATTAGCACTGTCATGAGTGTGCAGGTGTGAGGACCAGTGTGGCAACTTACTCATCGCGGATCCAGGAGCCGACAGAAACGCCACCCCAGCTCATGCCTCCAGCAAAGCTACCCATGTTGGTGCTCTCTCGGCGCCCTCTGTCCTTCATGGAGATGGGACGGGCGCCGCTGCCGTAGAAGGAGGTGCCGAGCATGTTGCTGATGGAGCCGTGGCGCTCAGACAGGCTGGGGCGGCCATCGCGGTACTGGAAGCCGTTGGGGTCGAGCTGGTTGGGCGTCTGGCTGAAGTCGCGGTTGGCCTCGGCCTCGCGCAGGGCAGAGGTCAGGTTGGACGTCTGGTTCTGGGGCGAGTTGGAGCCATAACGCGGGGGCGTCTGGATGTCGATGGGCGTGGCGGTCTGTGCCATGTTGCCCAGGAAGCTGCTGTGCTGCGCTGGGCTCTCGGGGAACAAGGGAAAGCTGCAGTCGCCCGTGTCTTCGAACAGGAGGTCGAGGTCGGGCTGACGGCTGGGCACCAGCTCGTGCGGCTTGCGCTGCCAGGCGTAGGAGAAGGCGGCGGCGGCGGAGGCGGCGTCGTTGGAGGCACGGCCAAACTGTGGCGAGGCGGGCTGCTGGGTGGGAGTGGTGACGGGCGTGCTCGCTGCGGTGGATTCGCGCGGCGAGTGAGAGAGGGGTGGCGGCGAGGTCTCGTGGGAATCCAGCTTCACGGTGAGACGGGGCGACTGGTGGGAGGGCCGAGCGCTGGGGGGGTTCAGGCGGGCAACCGTGGGCGCGGCTCCAGATGACTGTGCAGTGGGCAGCAGTGGTGATGATGCTCGGTACGAGATCAGTAGAATGGCTGGCACGCAGCAGGCTCGCGGGGCGGCGGCGGGCTATATGGCCGCTGCAGTGAGTTGCGGTGACGACGGTCGAGCGTCGAGCTGCTGGGCGCGCTCCTCGAGTGGTCCCGGGGGCCTCTGGGTGCTGGGGGCTGGCGCGGCCAATGGGGCGGCGGCGCTAGAGCTGGCGTGGTGCGGCGGCGGTGGAAAGGTGCAACTCTGACGACGGCGATCAACGACGGATACGGCTGGCTTGGACGGCGCAGATGTGGCAGAGGGCAGATGGCAGATGGCAGATGGCTGTGATGGCGTGTACCGGCTGGAAACGTCTGCGTTTATCAAGGCGCCCGTCCACCGTCGACGGCGCTCTCTGTTGTTATGCCATTTGCGCGGTCCTGCCGGCCGAGGCTCCAGACGGCGCAGGGAGCACTTCTCTCTGGCGCTGGCCGCCCATTTGGCGCTAGGCCCGGGCATGGAAGGCATGCACCGCGACCACCGTCACGCCGCGGCTGCTGCTGCTACTACGGTCCTGTGCTAGCGATGCTAGCGATGCTAACGATGCCAACGATGCTAACGCTGCTCACTGTGCTACCCACTGCGGTTCCAGCACGCTGCACCTCCACTGTCCAGCAACCCCGGCATTGCGTCTGCGCCTGCGCCTGCGCCTCTCCGTCTGCTTGCGGCCACGGCGCACGAGCAGGCGCCCAACACGTCCGCGACGCCTTCTAGAAGGCCGAGCGCAGACGACTGTCTTTGTGCTCTCCACGTGGCGCTGCGCGGAGATAATCGACATGCATGGCCATGGCATTCAGTTGATTCTGCTCTTCAATGGTCGTGTTGCATCTATCCATGCTCGACGCTCACTGTACGTCAGAGTGCCGGAGAAGCACCGCTGTGGCACAACAACGCATTCGGCTCGTCGCCCACAAGAGTCCACCCACGTCGCCCGCGACCGCTTTCCCAGCCCAGCAGCGCTTGACGACCACCGGCACTGACTTGACGACTGTCAACTCGCTCTCCACCACTTGGCCGTACCGCCACATGCGCACCAGCTGCAGCGCGATCCGTCTTCGCACAGTAGTCTAATTGCACTCCCAGCCCGCTGCTCTCCCTGCGATGCTCTTACGCCATGCTTTGTGCAGCTGCTGGCCCAGTGCCTGTCACACCCCCAGCCCAAATACCCCCCCATCCCTACCAAGCATCCACTGTGACGACCATGTGCCCTGCCCACTACCCTCACCAGCCTCGTGCCTCGCCATGTCTCTGTTTCGAGCCCATGCCCGTTGCTTCGAGCTTTCGGGCAACTCGGCAGGATGCGTCGACAAGGATCCCATCTAGCCTGCCCTCGGCTGTTTAACCTCCTTCGGCCGCTCATGGTGGACTCTTACCTACGCAGACAACTAACCACCAGCCGCTGCCATTAGCCCTTTGCACCAGCGGTACTGCACATACTCAACGCCACGGTATAAGCAGTCCAGACCAGCACCACGCCCTCATCCATTGTTGACTTGCAGAGCGCCCACACCTACGTTAGGGTGTAATGGCCCGTGATTACGGTAGCCATGTGTTCGAGTCGTTGGCTGAACACAGCGCTGTCTGGTCGACGTGGAGACGAGCACAAACCACATTTGTCGCAGCAACGACTAGACAAATTGGCCCTCGCTGTGCAACCCGCTGTCAGTCACTCTGGGGTAAGGTATGCACTGCACTGAACATGCATCGTGTCAACCCAACGGCAGCTGTGCTCCGTGCTCCGTGCTCTCACGCAATCTGCTCTGCAGGCATGTCCTGAGGTACTGCCATAGCTATCACCAGTACGAGAGGCACCGGCTGCAGCAACCTCCGCGCCTATTCGACGTCGTTGACTCATTCATGCATGTCGAGCGTTTCCAGCCTCACCTCTTCTGCTTCGAAACAACCTTCACCGTCCCTCGTGACATGCTGCCGGACACCGGAATATTGCAATGCATCAAGTCCGTCCAATGAACGACCAGCAACCCCTGCCTGCGCACGGCAGATGCGTCTCATTTCCTGCTCAAACAACCGTTTATTGGACCCTGCAGCAGCTCCATCTCACGCTTGGACCTGCAAACAAAGGTGTATTTTGCAGCACGACAGGAATTCACAAACGTCCCACCATCAACACGGCTGTCACACAGCCATCCATACACTCTGTTCTACCATAGCCAGATCTACATGGCGAACAAGTTGCCGCCATCATCAAGGTCTGTTGCGCAGCCTCCGGCAGAATGCGGCCAGTGCAGTGCGGAATGTAGGCGATGGTACCTCGTCATCTTGATCGTCAAAGTCCGGGCCACCGAGAGCAGAGCGGAACGCTGAGCTCGCTAGGTAGCGGATTCTACCTTACCTCAGCAATGTGCCAAGCTGTCGGAAAGCACAAGCCAGCCCAGATCCGATCAATCTAATATCGAGTGGCGTGAAATACGCAGTCGACGGTGACATCTTCCTACACCGTGCGATGTCAGTACCATAGCCCGTCACATCTCAATCTTAACCCATACTGCCCATACGCGCGCCCGTGTCTGATGGTCGTCAAGCTCACCGCAAGGCGCCCCTTGACAGGGATGCGACAAGCAGGTGAGGCGAGCATTTACCGAGCATTTGCACTGATCCATAGATTCAGAACCCGTGTTGGGACCGCGCTGCTGCTTGAAGCTAGGCCTGCCGACCGTCGTCACCTAACTGCTACGTTGAGTGCCGAGCTTGGCCCGTTTGCATTCGTGAGTACAAAGTCTATCACTAGCTCTGCCGCTCGGCACTGACTAGACCTGTTCACGGCAGCCTGGCAACGCACTCAGGGTCGGTCTTACAGCATCAGGAATCATTGATGCCCTGACTGCAGCTGCGACCGTCAACGTCTCGTGTCTGGAATGTGCCAGCGGTGAAGTGCCAATACAATTCTGGACTCGGATCACTTCTCTCCACTGAAACGACGCTGGAACCACTGATCGACCTCTCACTTCTCCACAGCATCTCCCTAGCCTGACGGCCCTGGACCCATTCCCGACCGCACGTTGGAGAGGCTCCAAGGCTGCCGACACAACGTGTGCAGGATTTGCTCCATCTCAATCTTGCTACACCACATGGCAGCCGCACCTTCCCCTCAACTTGCCTGCGTGACATGTTCCTGCATTGGCGCTGCTGAGGCTCACGTCCGCGTAGGTGAATAATTGGGCACATCTACTTTAGCTACCGTTGTGGAGCTTCATAGCTTCGACCTTCGCCAACCGGCGTAACCAATCTTTTGACCGGCAGAGCCCATGTTCTGGCACATGGTCGCTTCAATTCCCTTAATATTCATCTCACCAGTTTCGTGTGCGGGTACTTGACCCATACGGTCCACAAGGGGTATTTCGCATCTCCGGCACTCTGTTCGGGGCACATCTTGCCCACCAGTAATTGTACCTCGTAGCCTCCGGCTGCTGTGAGCCGGAAGCAATGATTCGCAGACCCTTTTCCGTCAGCAGGCATGCCAACCTGGAAATCCGACTTCTAGTGGCCTTCTAGCAAGTCGCAAGTCGGACCGACCAGTACCTCAACACCTTCCATCGGACCGGAACCTCATCGTTTTGCGGGAGCAACCGACAGGGACTTCTCACAATTGTTCACAGACCCTTCGGTATGCCTCATAGGGACTCTCGGATGTTGCCGTCGACTCGGTACTCTCGTCTACGGTACAAAGGAGCGTGGTGCGTTGACGAACGTGCGGATTATCGGCCCTTCTGATCATGCATCGAGGATCGAATGTACACATTAGCCGGCCGATGTTGAGATATCGAAGATGACATGTGAGACGCGTCGCAAACGATGAGGTCAGGATCATGATAGCCATGCGCTGCTGCGAGTGATGTACCAGGTCTTCGGTGCTATGACAGGTATGGTACATCTATGATCTTCAGCCTGCTGACGAGCGCCCAGTCCATCATGCATGATTCGGTGCAATGTATATTGGCCGACGTTGTTCACGGCAATGATCGCAACACTACAATTGGTATCACGATAGCGCTTCGGTCGACAGCAGTCCGTAATGAGAGTGACGTATTTGTCGACGAGGGCGAACATCACCTACCGGAAGATCATCATCAAGTTGCTAGATGATGACGCAATGCTCGTATTCCAGCCACCAGCTGTCACATTGCAGTTCCAAGCTTGCATCTTTTCCATTCGTAACTCCAGATGTACTCAAAACGGTAACATAGACATTCCCATCCGGCTATTCTGTTGCTACCACATTCCATCAGGTCAAGGTTATCATTTCTGCATTCTAAGACTTTACCAACTACCTAGCCTTTTGGGTTACAATAAGACTGTAGCCGTACAAAAAACGGCAGCACAGTCTGCTTACTTCTCACCTGAGACAGTTCCATAACTCCTGGGCTGGCTGCATCTGGTCCACTGGTCACATATTCACCATGCTGGCCCTCGACAACAGCGTCTAGGTGTCATCTGTTGAGTTGCATGTGTGTAGGTCTCTATTTCTAACCTCCAACAACGGAACTATTGCAAGGAGCAAGCTCTTTTCAATCTTCTAGGTAAGTATGTGCAAGATGAAGTTGGTTTCCACGTGACATCCCTGTCATCTTGGCCAGGTAATCGTTAGTGTACCTCCGCTCAATCAACGAAGCATCGGCTTGCTGTCTCCCTACTCTTTACTTCTACAATTCGCTGCTGTACTCTTCCGCTTCTTTCGCGCTTATGTTCCGGTTTCCTCTTCACTGCCGCTCTTGACGGATAGTTGACTTGGGCTTCCTTCGATTCAAATTCACAGCCCATATCAGCGCGGCACCCATTTTCACCACAACGTCGCAGATCTTGTTTCAAGAGTCGCAAACAATATATTCCACATTCACCTCTTGCGGTCTCCAGAACCAAGTTTCCTCTTTAGTCTCCAAACTAGCAGTCATACCCGACGAATTCACCGAGTCTCGTCTATAGTTTCCCCAATCGGCTACTGTCTCCCTCGTCACCCGCGTGAGCGAACCCTGTTCTGCAGCTGCGATGTCGGTATATTTCGCTTGTCACGCTGCTATGACGTGGGAATGTGGTGGATGTACGAAGAAGCTCGTTCTTATTGACCGAATACCTCCTAAGGACACCAGGAAACTCCAGACGCTCCTCACACACAACACTACTACTAGTTATAGGAGAGTACCTAGTAATAGTATACACGTTTTTACTGCTTACACGTATGTTAGGTAACCCTAAAGTATAGTAATGCTATTGTTCTGTGTTGCTAAGCAGAGTGGTGGTGCTACACAAGTGTTCGACCAATAAAAACGAGCTTCTTCGCAGGTGAATGAATGGCGGTAAACGGTAGTGTTGTGAATGGAAGTCGTTGAGGTTGTGTGGTAGGGGGGCTTAACAGTCTGGAGAAAGGACGGTGGTGTAGCCGCGCTAGAATGTTGGTGTTGCATATATGTATAGGTTGTGGGGTATTGGTGTGAGATTTTTTGTTTGGGATGTTGTTTGTTAAAGAATAAGATTGTTTTTGCTTGGTTGTCAGCTGTTTAAAGCTAGCTCGCTTACTTCGAGTGACTGTAGTATGTCTTCCAGCTTTACTCGCTAAGCACACATTTCCCTTAAGACTGAACAACATGCGTTTATTGGTAGTATTCCGAACGAAGCAGAACTCAACTTAACTAGGGCAGGTAGTGAAATGTCACGACATAGTATCTGTAAAGCTTTTGTGGTAAGCCCTGCCCTTATTACGTGAAGATAAGCTTTTAGGCCTGTGATACGAACTAAACAACAGTCTAGTCTCTGCTGCGAAGGTAGGTTGCAAAAGGAGCTTTGTTGTCAAGAGCTACCGTGTGTTTGCTTTTTGTCCATGAAATAGAACGAGTTTCATCGCAGATGCTGAAGCGGGTTTATTAATCGTTCTCAAACAAACTGCTTGTGGAAGGCTAGAGGAGTGCGTACATGCAGCGAACATCAGAGACTCTTGCCGCTGCCGGTTTATATACATGCTGTGAGAGACGAGAAGCCAGTGTTGAAGTGGAGTCAGAGGAATCGGCTGTTGTGTTACTATCAGATTTGTAGTTCCCGAACTGACAAACTCACAATCTCCACTCTTTGCAAGACGCATGTTTTCGAACTCTGTTGTTCAATTGCTGCTTCTCGACCGTCTCCGTTTGACCTATAACGGGTAGGCGGCATGCACTCCTAAGTAAGTTGGAGCCAATCAAGCGACGCCAAAGCGAATCTTGCACGCTAGCGAACGCCTCAAGCGCTCTCGCTCAGGTACCGGAGACACCTCCTCCCGATAGTCCTCATCAATCATATTTCAGAACGCATCAAGTAGACATGACAGCTGTCAATTGTCTTGCTTGGAATGTGGCAGATCCGTGCGAGGCGCGCGCCCAGGTGGTGACGATTGCTGATGGCAACGAGCCGCTTTTGGACTGCAGCTGAGTTGAAAGGGGGGAATGGGTCGATTAATGAGCATGACAATTGGGCGCCTACTTGATTTGGCGGTTTGACATTGGTGAGTTGGCGCGACCATGAACCTTGTTTTCCAAGTGCGTCCATTTCTTGACCCCTTTAGGCAAAGGTGGACCGTTTGTGTAGCTTCCTTATTTCCTCATATTGAAGTCAACTTGCTAGAGTGGCAGCCTGAGAAGCTCTCTCATTTCATCAGTCTTTCATTCTTACTCAAGTCACTTATTCCAGCGTTGTCTGCGTGCGCGTCGTGATGAAGTCTTGCAGATGCGCCTCTCCGGATAGCCCAGTCGAGCCACCAAGACCGTCAATTCACAACTGCGATGTGCTCAAGAACGAATCCCTCGTATCCAGGAGACCAGTCCGCAAGCCATCCAAGATTCAAATCACCATAGAAGTAACAAAATGCAAACTTGCGAGGAAAGATTCACAGGCTGATTTAGACGGGAACGAGAAGATAGTTCCTCAGAAAGACTGGACACCAATCTGTCACGCTGTGTACCATGGTCGAGAAGCGGCTCTCCGACACTTCCTACAGACTGGCGCATCGCCTGATTCAAATGGCACAGATCTATCGCTGCTATCTATCGCGGCCGCACGTGGTCACTTGAAAATTGCCAGCATACTTTTGGAAGCCGGAGCATCGGTCAATGCGATCTCGAAAAGCATAGGAGAGAGTGCATTGCACATTGCTATCAGGAACAGTCGACACGACATTATCGATCTGCTCCTCGTTCACCGTGTCGATTTGGAAGTCAAGACCACTGATAAGGGTGAAACTGCGCTGCATTACGCTGCAGCAAAGTCCGACTCACTCGCATTGGTTATGAAGTTACTCAAGTTTGGAGCGAAACACCAAGCCCAGAATACAGAGGGTCAGACGCCGGCAGCGGTCGCATTACAAGCCCACAACATCCATGCGGCAGTCGCAATCATCAACATGGCACGTGGGAAGCGAACACAATTAGCAAAAGAGAAGGACATGCTTCTCAAGCATGTGGAAAAAACGAGAGGACGGTCGTCGATGACTAATGATCTCATTGCCGACATCTTCACCACCACCTGCGACCCAGATTCGACGGTCCTGATCGAGGCCATCAGGAAGAACGACGCCGGTTTAGTCGAGATGTTTCTTGAGAAAGGAGCAGATCCACATCGAGTGGATACAAACGGATCCCTACCTATTTACATAGCCGTCAAATGTGCTGACGTGCGCATCATCAAGCTGCTCGTACAATATGGCGCAGATGTTACGATCAGAGACTCGGAGAACAACAACCTACTACAAGTACTGATCAACACATCAGAGACACGGGACAATTCATGTGTCCTCGCTATCGCTGACTACCTATTCGCAGAGGGTGTAGACGCTAGGGCGCTGTACCTAGATGGCACGACACTACTGCATCGAGCTGTCGACTCCAACTTGGATCATGCTGGATTAGTAGAGCTACTCCTCAAAAAGGGCATTGACTTCAATGCAAAAGACAACGTTGGCAACACAGCACTACACCTCGCAGCAGCCAATGGTCTGAGAAAAGCGACAAGCATCCTGCTCCATGCAGGCGCTGACACTAATACCCTCAACATAAAGAAACAAGTACCGCTCTTGTGCGCTGTTCAACATCAGCACTGGTCTGTTGTGTCGCTATTAGCAATTCCACCTGCTATCACTTCGTGGGATGCGGAAGGGTCGACTGCATTACACCACATTGCTCGAAGCGTTCCCAAAAACTCTGCGGAATGGAATGAGGTTGCGGCGGCAACAAAGTCATTTTGCGATCGAGGTAGCTGTAGGAGTATGCGAGATCGATCAGGCGCCACGCCACTCATACAGGCAGTCAAAACGCTACCAGAAGAAGGGTTGCCCGTGGTTAAGACATTGCTTTCTGAAGGTGACCATGCAAAGAATTGCGTTGGTCACGAGGACCACAAGGGGCGTAATGCTCTCTATTACGCAGCTATTTTGGGTAAACCGGCTTTCGTGGAAGTTCTGCTCAAGCACGGCGCTCCCTTTGTCCTAGAAGAATGGGCTGATGGCATCAGGCAGTTTCGGCTGCCATCAACAACCAAAGCTCGCACCCTGGAATTGATTGCTGCGAGTCACTGTTTGCGAGAGGAGTCTACGTCGAAGAAACAGAGCGTCCCGGTCCGGGATCCACGTGTTGATGCCATGACTTCCGAGCAGAGATCAAGCTCAGCTCTGTCAGGCTATCACGCAGATTGTGAAAGCAACAAGAAAGGATGCAGATCCAGACCAGACCAGAGAAACGTTACCCGTATCATCAGGAAGACGTCAATGACCCAACACCTGCAAACGTCTTCTCGACAAAAGCCAGGTCCATGTGCTCCGACCATGCAAGCTGGCTCTCCAAGTAAACACAGCAAAGAACTACAGGTAGCCGGGAATGCTGCTTGCAGGGCTGAACCCACGCTTCGTATGCGCACCAACCAATCTTCGTCACTGACCAGTTCAATACCGAAACAAGCTACAACCACGAGCACAGCAACAATTTCTCATGGAAGACAGTCCACCAAGAACCTTCGAGCTCGATCACCAAGTCAAGAGGCATCCAAATCTCTCTCCATTCTTCCACTCCGTATCTCTAGTAAGCACCAAGCTCACCTGGTCACACCTGGTCTTCTGTCGAAAGAGCCCTACGAGACACAAATTGTCAAACCTCTGGCGCCTAAAACAACAAACCTCGTCATTGCTGAAGAAGCTGGACCTCGCTTCAACTCGTCTACGGCTGTCGATGTCTCCGTACCGACAGTGCCGATGTTCTCGTCCAACATCAACCCACAAACGGAAGAAACCAGAAAAATACCTGGAGACCTTCCCAAGACAGCTATCACTACCGACAAAGTGCTTGTCACGCCGTCCAAAGCACCAGCAAGCTTCTCACCAGCTTCTGGACCTCTACTAGAAGTGGTAACCTCGACAGCTTCAAAGTCCGCAGAAAAAAAACAGGACACTACGGCTCTTCCGGTCACAGCGCTTGAACTGGTGCAACCGGTTCGAGCAGATAGCGGTGTCGGTCTAACGAAGAACAGCCATACGACAAAGGTCCTGCCTGAGTTGGACAGACATCAGTCTACTATTGATGTTGGTGAGACGGAATCCAAGAGGAAAAGCGGCGATGAGCTTGCGAGCTGGCTGGCAATCAGTGGAATGCTGCATAGGCTGTAGTAACACTACCTTTTCTTTTTCTTTCCTTCACGTACATGTGTTGATCAGCATTCGGTACACACTTCTACTTCCTTCGATTCTAACAAATACATGATACCCTATTTTGTTACTCCTGCTGTAAACAATCAGACAATTCAACTTTTACCAATTAATGTTGTCTTCGCACATCGATGTTTGTTGCTTCTCTGTCCCGAGCGTGGACGTGAAGCGTTATCCCACAATCCATGAGGATCGAGACCCTTCCATGAACATCCTGCGCGTGTCAACCGAAGTGAAAGCTCGAAAGAAGTGCCGGTAGCTTATATCGCATGGACCGCACCTGTGTCGCATGTCTCACCTGCCAACTTTGAAGCAACCACTTTACTACAGAACCTACCTATGCCCACTCGACCGAGTCGACGAGAGCGCCGCCGGAAAGAGCGGCACAATGCCAGAAACCTCACAGCTACTGCGTCATCACCTCAATCTGTCGCACCAGCAACAGCTACCAACAACCCGCTGCCTACAGCCTTCATGAGAGCCGAACCGACTGTTCGAAAGATCATGCGTCATATCCTTGTACAGAAAGACTACGTCAACGGCTCAGTCTTCGGCATTGAAGCATACATGAGAGCAGTAGAAGCAACAAAAGTCGATCCAGGGTATCCCAACTTCGAGAACTACAGAATACAGGTCATGGCTTTCCAAATCATCGTCGACTACCACGACTCTACACTCGAACGAATCCACAGCATCGAGAAGTCGTACGCCAAACAAGTCACGATGTGGGGCCTCGAGTGCAGCAAACCGCAACAGGAGTGGAACGAGGCGTTTATCTGGCGGAGGAAACTCGAGATCGCTACACTGGACAACCAAACAAAGAAGCTGGCGACGGAATTCCATGACACGGTCGATATGCTGATACGCCACAAAGATCTGTACGAAACGGAGAAGGAACGGAACTACATTCTTGACGCGCTTGACATGTTTAGGAACAACTTCGCAACGTCGCTAGAAGACGCGTACGTGCTGACAGGAATGAGTCTTCAGAGATGAAAGCACAAGCTAGATGCTTCTAGACTGATGTGGAACTATTGAATCATGGGTGAACACTGGCCATGGGTTTGATGTCTCTTGTGGTTTCCTCTTTGGCAGAAGTCGTTGGTCTTTCAGCTGCTGTTCCGCCTCTTCTTCTTCTCTTGTTGGTTTGTCGAAATGCCAACGCTTTTCGCCGCACTGCGACCCGTATGCTGCAACTTGTTGTCTCGTGATGAGAGTGAAGGTGAAAGTGACATGGACATGGTGTCGTCACACCTGTTCTTGGATTCCTTCGCTCCTTCCCAACGCGATCACTTGCAAAACAATACGCTGAATCCTTCTACAGAAGACCTCGCTATTATACAAGCCGTTATCACCGAACGCTGGCTACGCAATTCTAAATACCAACTCTCACCTGAATAAGTTTGCTATGGTTCTTGATTTGCATACTGAGCACCTGTGACGTAATCACAGCCTGAAAGCGCCACAGATGGAGCAGGTTGCCATGTGGAAGGCGCTGCAGCTAGCGCAATGACTTTCTGAGTCTGAGAAAACATGTTTTGCCAACTCGCGCTTGAACAATATATCAGACAATTGTTATAAGCCTAGGACAGCGGTTGCCTCTTGGCAACCGCATCCGTGCTATACTGTGGGAGACATAAGACTTCTATCGAGACTCTTTGAATGTGGATGCTACGTCTGTTGGGATTCCTTTATCGCTTACGTATAACGGATAACGGAAGAAGAGAGAAACGTGTTTGAGGTTACTGCTGTTAGAACATTACGAGCAATGTGTGGTGACAAAGATATCATGCACTTTTTCAATCCCAGCGCACATGCTCTGGGTTCTGTTAGAAGGACATGGTTGCGTACAGGTGTATTTATTCTAGGGGAAGTTTGAACAGGATGGTAAGCGCTGTCCTCGTGCCAGGAGTTTTGGTGCCGCGATTTCTAGAATCGAAGCTGCCATGATGTATTTACTTATGCATACTACGTAGAATAAGACCAAAACCACTCTTGAGAATACTACAATGGTCCCCGTTCCAGATCGCCTAGGGTATCGACATCGCTGGATCTCTCGGTTGACTTGTCTTCCACTACTGGCTTGGGTGCGGGCGCGGGTGGCGGAGGCGGAATCTGTGCGACCCAGAATTTCGGGTACTGTCGCTGGATGTTGTTGACTGCGCAAGCGGTTGCAAGTACAATCATGGATGATAGGAGAAGAACCGGAAGATAGTACCATCGTAAGGCCCAGATGTGTGGATCGACACAAGGGATCAAAGCTGTCGCGCCAGCAGGAGGATGGGTCGTTTTAGTAAGGTGCATTACTACGAGGGCGATAGCCGTCGCAAGACTTGCAGCTAGCCATTGGAGTCGTGGGTAGGGATCGTCCTGCAAGTTGAATTGGAAAATGGTTGCGACAATGACGCCAATAAGGCCGCTGAAGAAATGGCCAAAAATCAGAGAGCGCGGTTGGGCTAAGGGTACATCAATCGCACCGTAGCATAAGATTGCAGAAGCACCCTTTTCTTACGTTAGCAAAGTTGCATTAATACAAATAGAGAATACCTACAAAAGAAGCAACAATTGGTGGCACTAGGTGTATATTGTGGAAGTAGCTTGTGTGGCCAAATACCGCAATGATCGAGGCAACACCTCCCCAGGCACCGATAAAGCCCCAGAGACAGACGACCCAAGTACGAGAGGGAGGAAGGGATGTTCCTCGGTATCCAAGCCACCTGCTGATCCAGGGAGGAAGGTGTGTAAGTCCCCTCTGAATAACGCGCTCAGCAGGGACAAGCGGATCCCATATCGGCATCTTGGTAAGATTCACGCTGGTGTCGCTCGATATGATCTAGGAAGTAGGCAGACGTTCACGGCGAAAGAAGAGAATGTCGGGATTTGCGACGGCGAGGCGAGAGGATACAAGAAGAGATTTGTGAAGCTTGTCGAAGGTAAACACGGACACTAGGGAAAGGACGATGGCCGGTCGTCACCAGCACGGATCGAGACCAAGCACCATGCACCCCGGATTAACGGCTGGTACCAGGTGATGACAATTGATGATGTGGCACGCATATCTCGTCACACGCTCCTTACTTAGTATTGCGAGTATTTCAGCTTCAATGCTGTACATCGTATGCAGCGAAGAGATTGTGAACTCTCCAACACTACCGTCCGGAGACCATATTCAAACAAAGAGACGTCTCGAACAGCAAGTGCCGTTTTACACCTTCTGTAATCGCCGTGGAAATAATTGTCAAAGAATGCGGAGGTATGGCGCTATTAGGTAAGAGAAAGTCTTTAAAGCCGAAGTTCGCACGAATGTCCGATGACGAACGAACAAACCCCGAACTACCTCTTTCTTACTTCATAACTAATCTTGCGTCGACTTCATGGACTGTTTCTTGTACATTGACAAGATTCAGCTTGTCAGAGCACCAGAATAGGCAACATGCGGTATTTGAGGAAGCGCATGAGACGATGCCGCGCTGTGTGTTATTGATCATTTAATCTCTGCAGCTCAAGTCCTATCTGTATGGCATTCTATAGCGCTACTGACTCTACTGTTTCATGCGTATGGATAAAGAGAAAGACATAGTTACATTACGACGTCGTCGACGTGTGGCGCGTAGAAAAACATGCCTACCAGCCGCTATCATCATCATATCGTATCGTACAGCAAGGAAACCCCATTCTGGACAATTTTGGGTGTGAAAAGCAGTTGCCATAAGGAGACATCAATCTTCTGCACAACACGAAACGAACAGTCAGCTATACTGGCTATGCTACGTTGTCGTTCCGTCCTTGTTCAGCAACGTTGTGGCCTGAGCTGCCAGGCGTGGCACTTCCGTCTCCAATCCGAACACTGTCTTTGCCACTCACGCCATAGCCACTGTCATCCCGATCATCATCAACAATACCTGGCAGGCTCATGGCATTGACGAAACTTGGCGTAGTCAGGTTGTGGTCTTTCGCAAGGCCCAGTTTTCTCAGGATTCTCTCGACTGGACCCTTGAGGCAGGCGAGCGAACAAGCGATAACACCCACAATTTCTTCCAATCTGGCCAACATAGATGGCTTGATGGTTGCTTGCATTACATCGCCTTTGCCAAAGTCGTTGAACGTAGTCATCTTCACGCAAGCGACGGCGGTTGCGAGGAGTCCGAGTGACATCAGAACACATATCAAGACCTTCTCAGTCTTGCTACGATGTAGGGTCCAGATCAAACGGATAGGCATGAGTGAAAAGGTGAGATCCATGACTATGTATATCGCTAATAGTTTTGGTCAGCAAATGGATTATCGCAAAACAGTAGGATGGGAAGTGTTACCTGCAACAGCCCACCCATAGTCTACAATTGGGTTGGTGTCCCAGCACTTGACGTCCGGTACGGTTTCCCAGTTTGCACTCACTGGCGTACACTGCCCAAACTGGATGACGATGTAAGATGCTGATATCAAGACTTGTAGCCCTATGATGAAGTATAAAGGGGCGCGCCACAATCTGTCCGTACCAAACCGCAGCAACGAGCACGCGACTGATACACGAACAAGACAAAGTGCAAGAATCCAGACCACTTGTACAGCGAATTGAAGCCTGAGCGTGTCCCTGAGAGCGTTTGGCGTGAACATGTATATTGGTTTGCCCCAACCGTGCGTGACTGCTGCTATAGCAAGGCCTGTGTCGATTACAGAGAGTATCTATCTCTTCAGCAGGCGAACGTATAAGATCTTGAATCAACGGACCTCGGCAGCAACGATAAGCCAGTCGTCAATGTGCAGTTTTTTCGATCTCCTGATCCGGGTACATATGCGCGCAACGACCAGCACGAGCGCAACAGCACTAAGCGTGCATACTGGATACAAATAGAGGCCAGCTTTGTTCGATGAATACGATGGGACATTGGCACCGTCAGCCATGTTTTCGTGAAGTAAGTGCTAAGCTCAAATGATCCACAAAGGTCCTCTAGCGTGTTTGTCGCGCTCGATGAACGTGTGGGGAAGACAGGAAAATTGAATATGAGAAAGGAAACGGACTGAACAAATACCGAAAGTTGGTTATAACGATCGATCATACTATATCAGAGCAGACCGGCCTTGGCCATCCGATTCGTGTCTGTCAGTTCTAGGAGAACAACGACCGAAGTCTCCGGGAACAGTTCCCGAACGACACGGATGCCACACTTCGGTCACCTGGTCTCAAGAGCAGTTCGCGCAACACTTGATGGGATCAGGACACGGCAACAAACGATAACTTTGACACGTGCACGGCTTCCACCTGAAATTTGTACGCCTGAGCGCTCAAACAGTGACCCTTGCAATCCTTCGAGAAACGACATCTTTCGGGCTTGGTGGCCGTCATCTGTGACTTAACAAGGTTTAGTTGGGAAGTGAGAGTATTGCCCATGATTCAGAATGCTTGACGCTTGGAACGTGCAACGGCTACACCCATGTCCCGTGCGAATCCCCCTGACAGCCTACCAGCACAACATTTGCCACTGCAACTTGATCAACCCGTCGCACACGAGCATGTGGTTCCTGATGACGTGTTATTATACGACATTTGCTGTGCAGAACAAGGAAAGTAATGAAGGACAACAACTCCGCTTCTGTAAAGACACATTCTAGAAAGACCACAACAATCAAATGCCACCTCTTACGTCTGCGGTGGTTCATGTTCGACTTCGCCTTTACTGCCCTGTAATTCTCGTTCTGAACTGCGTTCCCAAATTCTCAGTGTTGCTTCTCCGTATCCCACACAAAAGGACAGCTAAACGCCAGCAACCCCAAATTTATTGCAGGGTTGTGCTCAACTGCTGTAGTAACCGGATCCAACTCCGCTGGCGACCGTATTGTCACAATTTCTGCTTTACCATGGGTTGATATAGCAATGCTTTTCAGTGCTGATTGCCAGGTACCACGAAGCAAAGGCTTCTTGAGAATCAAACATCGGAGGCTGTCACTATGTGCAGTGATAAAACTGACTAGGGATGCTTCTAGAAACCCCAAGCCATCGCCGAGCTCGATACGGTGGAGGCTGTTGTGGTGCTGAAGCGCATGGAATAGCTGCTGAGCTATATCAAGTCGCGAGGTAACATCCTGTGAATATGAGTCCCAGCCTTTTGGAGGATCGATCTGTAGCGAAAGGTCTTTCAGCATGGTCGCACGACCAAGCATGTCAAACCACTGTGACGACTCAAGGCGTAAGACATCCTTCTCATCCAGTGAGATCCGCAGCGTATGCAATGCTGGACTGAAGAGGTGAGCATGGAATATGCCGAGGCTTGCAGGTCTAGGATCAGCTCTAAAGTCCCGAAGTGTCAATTTTGACAGCTTCAAGGCTTCCATGATGCAGTCTCTCATTAGTGTCGACTCATGGTTGTATAGACGTGTCCGATATTTTTGCAGTAAATGATCCTTAGGAACCAGATCTTCGTCTTCCGGTTTCAACCAGCCTCCAAGATGAGCCACAAAATCTACAGTAACGATACGTATACTGTCTAGATTCGGAAAGGCACGTAAAACCGATGCTAATGTTCGAGTATGTGACTCCATGTTGTCATGCTGCCAGTCACGACACGCCACATAAGCTGTAGCGAGTCGAGTACGGTCCTCTAGACTCATGCCAGGAAGGAAGCTACACGGGTACACGAAGCCGGTCTCGTTGATACCCAGACTCCGACAAAAGCTAGCACATCCAAGCGTCAGAGTCTTGATGTAGGGGGCCAAGATCTTTTGACGGCTCATGAGAATCAGATTTTCGAATCCAACATTCGTAAGTCGAAACCTGCGGTCGCCGAGTAACCTTGCGAAGCTCTTATGCGAGCCATCATACATCCTCGAGCTTGCCATACGAGCTCTCAGTATATTAGCACATGATTCACTGGTCAGGTTTACCCAGTAGCCGTTGCACTTTCCACGCCGTTGAATGCCATAACTGCCAGGTATTAATGGGTCAACCGGTTCTTCCGTTAACTCTGAATACGGTTTCGAGGCGTAATCGAATTCCTCGACGTGTTCGTATATCAAAGTCACAAGTTCGAGTGGAAGACGATCCATTGTGGGAGGTAATGTTGGCGCTTGTGCAGTGTTAAGGGTAGGATGGTGTTGAGACTGAGTCCATTTAAATACCCAAGGTCGGTACCGAGCACTAGCGCAAAGTCGGCCAATGACATCACAGCACATGGCAGGTAGAACATGTATACTTCGAGTTTGCTCGGATACTTGTGCTCATGATGCGGGCACTGTCGGTTAGCTTACAGTAGCACCATTACTTGCAATCTAATATTGTCGCTGTCGTGACTTTATAATGAATGGTATGGCAAGCCAACCCAACCCTTACACGAAAGAAAGAATAGTTGCACAGCGGCGTTGTAAACTGAGACAGACAAGTCTATTGCTGTTTGAGGAATCAAGTCACAATAGAATCTGCATTTATCTTTGAAGAAGGTCTGTTGAATTGTTCGATTTCAACTCGACTCTGTTTTTGACTGAGCTACATTACGATACCGAGCTACCGAGAATTATAAGGAGAAGTATTTCTTATGATGTAGATCTGCCCAATCAGAACAGTGAGACCCACAGCCATTGTGATTGCAATGATCGGCAGGTTGACACGTGCAAACTCAAGTCCGCCAACTCGGATGTGCTTTCGCCCCAGAATGTCACGCCACAACATACCAGCGAGCGATGCACTGAAAGCTAGACTGAAAGCTCCGTAGTTGACTCCAATTGCCATACTATACACTGTGCCCCAAAATGTTCTATCCGAAATGGGTGTGCCGTTCTGTTCATGGATCTCCTGCCAGGCTTGGATGACTCGTGAGAGAAGAATAGTAGTGCCGATGTTTGTACCCGCAAACTATTGCACTTTGTCAGTCTTTGTAAGTGGAGAGACTCAGCTTAACTTACGTTACAGAGGATCACGGACAGGAAACCCATGCCGCCGATCGCACCTACCGTGCCGGTTTTCTCGACCCAGTGATCCCACCCGTGCGCAAAGACAGGCACCCAGCCTTTTGTGACCAGAGATTGCACTAGGACAAACATGCAGAATGCAAACGGTAACAGAGCTATCGGCAGGTGGTTGAAGACAGTCATGGTTGTGGGGAATGTTTCTCGGGCCCATTGATACCGATCCTTGATGAACGATTCGAGCGTGGTACGCCTCATTTTTGCCGCAGGTTTGATATGGCCCTCCTCATTTGACTCTTGCTCTTTGCCTGCTGCAGGGAGTGCTGCTTCTCCTAGCGTGTGAGCAGCAGCCGAAGCGGTTGGTGTGTGGTTCTTCTCATCAGAGGTGCTAGTCGTGTTGAAAGATTCGCCGTTTTGGAGGCTGCCTGGCTGCTCTTGCACTATAGATCTTCTCCTTTCTGCTCTCTCTGCATGGATAGTCTCAGCCCTCTGCCGACCTTCATGGGCGATTCTGCGTGTTTCTTTCCTGTTTGTCCAGCCTAGTCCAAGATCAAAGATCAAGAGAATAAATGCTGCTGGCATGGTAACATAGAACACTGGCCATGCGTGAGTACCTTGAGCTACCGCATTTATGACAAGGACAGTAACCAGAGTGACTGCCATTAAAACAGCTCCAAATATAGCGCCTTTTTTGTCTAAGAACGGATTCAGGATTTCCTCAAGGGATAGCTGCTTTTGTTCGTCATCACTACTTGGGTCGTTTTCTTGGTCGTCCGGCTCGCCCTTTGCGAAAGGAATATTAGGATTGACAGGCGGTTTGTTCTTGACGTCGTCCGGAAGATCCTCCATCTTGATTGAGGACGGGATGAGTGACTCATCATGAAAGATGATGTACAACAGAAACGGAAAAAGAACGATACCGGTAACGATCACAGGTACAATGACGTTCGCCGTGTATTTGATGAAGGTGATTTTGAACGCTCCTGCTAGGACCAGGTTCGTGGGATTTGAGGAGACCAGAATCGCGGACGCGATATTTGCACAGGCAAATTGCGTGTATATCCAGGCCCTGGGGTGCTTGATGTTGCTAGACACACGTGTCATGTATGACAGGAAAGCAGTACCAGATAGAATGATTGGATCGTTTCCAATGAAGGCCGTGAGCGCAAAGAAGAATATATAGAGATAGAAGTAAAGTCTGTGACCAACTTTGCCTCCCTTTTGTAGAACTTTGAATGCTAGCCATCTAATCAAGCCAGAGGCATCGACAGAAATAGCAATGTAGGCCAAGGATAGGAAGAACAACATAATGTCATACGGTGCGATATTGTTAGCGCCTATTGTGCCGCCTTTGACTTCTTCTTTACCAATGGCGGTGATGGCAAGTAGGAAGAGGTCAGCTACCAATGGCGACGTAACAAAGTTCATGGGAAAGTTGAATCGTACGAAGGCGCCAGGTCTGCATCCTCGGGTAAAGGCATCGTTCGGCGGCGGCGTAATGATTCGAAGCGAGCTCAAGCTCTTAAGAAATGCACTCCATAACAATCGAGGAACGAATATCGGTATGTGGAAGGCGAAGAGAACGTTTATGTCTACATGAATGCTTTAGCTTGAGCATTTCTAACCAAAAGCCCCCACTTACTCGTTAAGACGAAGACAACGAGCGTTATTATCGATCGCCATTCTCGAATCTTGCCAGTCGAGATATCTATGTCGTCGCTACTGCTAGCTCGGTCGTGCAGCATGTTGGTGATGGCGGCGCGCACCCGCAACCGAAATGTTGTGTTCGATTCTGCGCCTAACGATGATAGAATGACGACTTTTGCGCAACTGGAAGAGCCTGGTGCTGTGTACTTATTCGCCGATCGTATAACATCAGCGTTCGCGCGTGCGTAGCTCACCCTGAGCGTGTGAAGGAATCGTCAACGTCACGTAACACAGGTTATCACACGACGGCAACGCAGCGCGATCATGGTAAGAACTTAAGGATCATCGACGTGAAGCTGGTTGAGATCGACCGAAAGGCTGCATTGCGCCGCGACGCCGAGCCACAACGACAAGGAGAGCGCCCCGGAGTCAGCACGGGCCATTTGGATCAGAACTTAGGCAACCTCCGAGGCCTCTCACTCGCCCGCTCCAGTCAGCCGTCATGGCTCAGCCTCTCTACTTGCCGTCGTTATTGACGAAATCTCTCACCGGCAACAAGAATGCATGATCCATTGGTCTACTGCCTGGTAGCCTCACTCGCACCAATACCCATATCATATGCACAAGGCTCACTCGTTCCAACTCTGCCATCGTACTTTTGCTGAACTATGCGACTCCACCCAGCTTAGCATCCTAGCTATCGAAACCGGTAGGGCCGCACGCTCGTAACTATGCCGGCCACTCCTGGGCCGTACGACATCTTTGCTCGAAGTGTCGCAGCTGGTGCGCCATCGAACTCAACCATCAGTGGCACTCTGGATGTTGTTTGTGCTTGGCCGGTGTCTTCACAATATGGTGCAGGCTCGCGGTTCTTGTATGTCTACTCTATTGACTATCTCTCGACCTATTAACAGCTCACGTGTATCCTATTAGATACTATGTCCTTATAGCCACTTGCGTATTTCTACGAAAAGCTGAGTGGCTAAGAAATGCTTGTCTTGCAGCTGCTTTGGTGGTGCCCTCGATTAGTGCGCTTCACGCCATCGTGCTCTCTAGCTATCATGTTACTGGTTCGTAGCTCGGTCGTCCCAAGACTTGCGTCTTGTTTGCAAGACAACGCTAACAGCCATGTATCTAGGCGCAGTCGACCTAGACATATACGGAGCCTGGCAATTTTGCTCGATCGCTGTAATTGCGGCACCTTTCACGCTCCGTCTATCGCGAACTTACTTCTACAATGCCGGTCGCAACATTATTTTCCTCTGGACTATGTTGATGATTGCGGGCCTTGTAGCTCTATGTGTAGAGTTCTCGAGAGTCACGCCAACTGATTGTAGCCATGATGAAGCTGGTGTACCGAGGCTCAGTGTAGCAGGGTTCCCATATGGGCAGACAACGTGTAACTTGACATGCTCCGAGGAAAAGGGACCCTTTTCTCCCATGCGGGGAGGCGCTGCGAACAACATATATGTCATTCCCGTACCGAGTAGGCTAACTTTCAACGCTGCTATGCTCGTAGCCGCAGGTGTATGCATACCGGCTATTCTTAGTCTGATATTCACATGGGAAAAGATACTTGAGATCAACTGGAAACGACGCCGGGAACCTGAACGTCTCGACCAACAGATCGAAGGTGTCAACATTACTGTCGGTGAGATGAAGGGCATCAACAACAGAGTCACTCTGTTTCTTAGCGTTATCGAGATCCCTTTGTTCGGTGGAGCCGTTTTGGTCATTCTGATTATAGGTGAGATCAACTTCTTCAGCCACCAGCTGATGTACCAAACTGAGCCGATGGCCTCGATAGGTATGACTTTATGAATGAGTCGAGCAGAGAGACGACTGACAATACCCCAGGACAATGGTCACCTATTGCGGGCACTTGCATCGCTGCACTAGGCTCTTTGTATCTTTACCTTGCTATGGACGAGGAAGACGATGTGTTCGGAAAGCGCAGAACACCACAACAAGGGTCTCATCATTCCGAATCTGACAGTGAGAGACCTAGTCTATCTAGAGGACGCCGCTCAAGCGAGCAACGGTCACCATACTGGACATCAGATAAAACCGAGCCTTTCCCGCCATTGTCCGGCGAACCTGATGAGTTACATACAATACCAACCATCACTGAACCTGAACCCAGCTCTGAAGTAATTTGCACCGAGCATATAGAACTTGTGCAAGACGAACCTCCGCAAGAGGGCTCGAACGCCGGGCGACGTCGAGTACGCAATTGGTTCGAGAGGGCTGGCAACAAGATGAGCGACGCTGCGCACCGTGGTCTAGATACGTCTGACTATAGTGATAGAAGAGCTAGGAAGTACCCCATGATTCCTGGAGAGGAGTTGCGTAACCAGGACCTGCATCGTACAAGCACGCAATATACGCACATCCGGGACATGCAGGCGGCGGCCAGTTACGCTTCAAGCATAAAATCTGCACGCGATGCTGAGAACTCTTCGACCCCACCAACATCACCGCAACCAGGCGCTAATCCAGATGCTATTACTAGCGCTCCCAGACGCCGGTCTACGCTCGAAGTACCGCCCGTTGCATACCATAGCCCTAAATCACCACAACGTGAGTGGGGTGGTAGTGGATGAAGAGAGGACGAATTTACCATCGATTTGATTGACAGTCATCTGGCTGGTACGAATCCGAACCTCTATTGAATGATTGAAAAAGGAATCATATCGACAGTGGGGTACACGGAACTTATCTCCAGGTATGCTTATGAAATGTGCACGTGCACGTTCCCACGAAACATCGATGGTGCAACGCGCTCTATTATACTTTCACAACACGACATAGCAAGACAGCACCCCTCATCATGGACACCGAAATAGAACGACAGGTATCTTCCGTGTCTTTAGGTATGCTGATTATAGACGAAATTCGCATGCCATCGAAACCTCCACTTCTCAACGTCATCGGCGGCTCATCGACCTTTGTAACGCTAGGCCTACGTCTCTTCACCAACAACCCTTCAACAATAGGGTGCCTCGTTCTTGCCGGCTCAGACTTTCCTTCTTCTGTCGAAGCCGAAGTGCAGAACTGGGGCAGCACTCTCGTCCTCAAGAAGTTGCCAGACAAACAATCTTCACGAGGCCTCTTGACATACGAGGACAATACCTTCGGCGCCAAAACCTTTGAATATACCTCGCCGCCAATACGTGCAGCACCAAGCGACCTCATCGATACGCCGTTACTGCGTGCCGAGGCTTTCCACTTCTTCGGCCGTCCAGAAGAGATCCTGGAACAGGTCCCAGAGTTGCTTCGTCTGAGGAACCAAGCCAGTGCTGATCTACGCCGCCCATTCATCATTTGGGAGCCACTACCATCGTCATGCACCCCGTCCAATCTCCAAAAATTCCTCGAGGCGTGCAGGCTTGTTGACGTCTTCTCACCCAACCACCTCGAGTTGCAGGCGTTATTTCCGAATGATACACCCACCTCCGATGATTCCACGGCGGATGTCGAGCGCCTGGGCAATGTCTTTGTAGACTCAGGCATCAGCCCCACTCAAGACGGCGCAGTTGTCATTCGAGCTGGCTCCAACGGAGCTATGTCTCTCTCGCGCTACACGCCAACCATGCACGTCCCTGCATTCTATTCACACGGCGACGAACGAGTAATTGACCCCACAGGCGCTGGGAATGCATTTCTAGGCGGATACATTGCGGGGTGGCTGCAGTCTGAGCCAGCGACGGAGAAGAGTGTTGGTGACGGTGATGAGCAAGGTGCATGGGAGGCGCTGTGCTGTGGGAGTGTCGCGGCGAGTTTTGCGCTCGAACAGATTGGATTACCGAGAGCGGAACTTGTGAATGGGAGGGTGGGGGAGGAGAGGCTGCGAGAGTATAAGGCGCGGTTGGTGGGTAAGGGCAGGGAGTTGTGAGATGTATATATACATATATTTGCATCGTGAAAAAGGGTTTATATGTTTAATCGATGACTTCTCACATTCATTATCTTCTCATCCTCAGTTACGTTTTGCGGCTCAATCGACGCATGGAACGCCACACACGCCAACTGCTTCCAGTCCAAAGGCGCGACCTACTTAAATTTCTCAATCGCAGACCTATGAGGCTGCACCGACATTGTAAACGCGTTGATGACTTTAACAACAGTCCACTGTAACTGATATTGACGACGAACATGAATCTTGCCACCTCCAACGTTCCAGAATTGATAGAATACATCCCACACAATAACCCCTCCTCTCACCACTATTTGCACACTGAAGCAATTAATGGGTGGAAGATCAAACACTAACAATTACTCCTTAGTCTAAGAGCAGCCCCAAGTATGTATATACATGAAAGAACGCCACGCTATGCATAAGATATTAATATCAGAGAAAAGCCTAGAGGCTCCATATCGCCTCGTTCTCCGTTTATGAGAACAATCCCTTGACACCACCGCCTATCCAGATCAAACCCTTTGCTGCAAGCAGACTGGGGCCCGCATAACTCGGCGCCTGCAAGCCGTTTAGTCCATGTCGGCCCCCTACGGCCAACATCCCTACGTCTCCTACCCCGCCACTTCCAACGGGCGCGACGCCCTTTCTCGAATTCAGAATCGCGAATCTGAGAATGACTTCCAGACAAGTGACGCAGATGGAGACGACGATGAGGAAGATGATGATCCAGGTGATGCGCGTCATCTTCTTGTCGCTGATGCTGTCGGACAGGATCTCGCCGAGGTCGAGGAAGACCTGGCAGCGCTCGTTGAGGACCTGGATGCGCGGCTTGATTTCGAGGTACTCGCGCACGGCAGTGTACAAGGGGTGCAGGGTGGGTTCTGAGTCCCAGAAGAAGGCGGGCGCGTCGAGCATGTTGGATGCTGGGGTGGATCAGTACAGAGGATGATGAAAGGGAAAGAAAGAGAATAGACTTACAGAGGTTGACGTCTACACGGCTGGTGAAGAGCTGTCCAATCATCTTGACCACGTCTGTGCGGCGCATGCCCAGTTTTCCTGTCAGAGCCAGCCGCTTGGGGACGTATTGGGCGGCGAGCATGGTGCGGTTCATGCCCTCCTCGAACAGACTCAGTTTTGTGCTCTGGGCGATGGCGTGGCTCATGGCCAGCTTGATCATGTGGTCGCCGCTCTTCAGGGTGATCATGTCGTTGTAGACACGTGGACGGGGGATCTCTGGATTGTACTCGAAGTGGAACTCTTCTGTCTCAAAATCACTCTCAGTCAAGGGTCGCGTGGCAATCTGGATGCCCGTGTGGTTGAAGCTGAAGGTCAGATCGGCGAGGATGTCCTTTTCCTGCTTCTCGGTGAAGTTCCAGAAGACGACGACGCCGTAGCTGAAAACGAACATCTCGCCAAAGGTGAGGGCATTGGGGGGCACGCGTGTGGGGGCCGAGTCGGAGTCGCGACGCTCGCGGGCGGTGGTGTTGTGGGAGAGGAAGCTGGGCGACTCGTCCGAGGCCTGGTCGTCGTCGCGCACAAAGTACGTCTCGTCGTCGCCAAAATAGCCCTCGACGTGGTGGCGGGCCTCGTTGCGCTCAATCTCCTCGTCGAGGACCGTCTTGCCGCCAGGCGACTTGAGGGCAGGGCTGCTGCGCACGCGGTAGCCGTCGCTGGCAGGCAGCAGGGGCAGGTGGTAGACGCAGTACAGGCAGTCGTCGTACAGCTTGGTGCGGGCGTTGTGCGTGTCCTTGACGAAGGCGGCGGTGCTCTTCATCTTGTAGGCCTGGGCGGTGCAGTAAGCCGTGACGCGCGACAGCTTGTCGGTGCGGCGGGCCTTGGGCAGGCGCTCTGCGTAGCTCTTGTCCGTGGGGCCTCCTTTGGCGGTGCGGCGGCCAAGTTGGGCGTCGGTGGGCGGGCCGGCGCTCTCGTCGTCGTCGTCGTCGAAGCCGGCCTGCTCGTCCTCGGCGGCCTCGTCCGTCTCGGGCAGCAGGACGAGCTTCTCGCTGAGCTTGCTGGACCGCGTCGGCATGTGCTGGGGGATCAGCCGCCCGGACAGCTTGGGGTCGAGCGGGTGCCGGCCGCTGGGCGTGCGGCTGTGGTTGACCGGGCGCACGCCAGGCGGGCCGCGTCGCTGCTGCGAGGGGATGTCGGACGCGTACTGGAGGATGTTGTCGACCGAGATCAGCTTTGCGCCCGTCGCCTGGCGCTGCAGTGCAGACGGCCGCTGCGGCTGGCGGGGCGGCGAGTCGCGCGAGTCGGTCATGAGCACCGTCGGCCCTCGCTTGCTCTTCGCAGTGGGCGCGCTCATTGTGGGCAATTGGCGCGTCGTTGGCGGCGTCGTGGTTGTCGTCGTTGTGGCAGAGCTGCATTCGACGTTGGAAACTTCGGCCACGGCACGTCATGGCACATGCAGCCCTGCGCGAGCTCCACACACATGCCAACGGCGCGACTCTCGATTGGATCAGACCCTCCCTTCACCTCGACCATCATGGCACAACACGGCAAGCAGTGGACAGCATGGAGAACAATCGAGAACAATGGCTTGATTACGCTGTACGCAGATGGTCTAGTTGGCCTACCTGAACGCCTTGCTCGGGACGCCAGCCTTGCCCAAGCTCCCAAACACCCAATTAGCTTTGAGACAAAAGAAACGGCACCGAAAGCCGATTAGAAAGTACTACGCCAGGTATCGAGAAACGAGCATTAAACATTGCAAAAGAAGCAGCCAACCTCATAGTCGCTTGCCAGGTACAAAGATGAAAAGGCAGCACACTGCCGTCAGCACAATCACAAACAACACCAGTACTGTGATGGCCCGTCGGTTCAGCGTCTTCTGCACAAACTTTTCCCTAATCTTGTTGAAGTCGAAGAGCGTGTACTCGCTGTACCCGGCCAGCGCAATCAATGGGTCGAGCATGTACTGGTGGGTAATGATGAGATAGATGGCGACGAAGAAGGGAAGAATGAGCTGAGTTGCTGTTAGCTATCGTCTTGGCAGCTTCCAGTGCATCGAAACCTACCCAACACCTTGTTGCTCGTGACATGTCGAGAAAGATGAGAACGAATGCCGTCCACACCGCTGCAAAGAAACTGATCAGTCCTACTATGAGCCGGATCATCATGCTCTGAGGCACCAAGTTGCCGAGTCCTTTGTTCTGCAGGAACCCTGGATATGCATCGCGCTCCATGGCTTGGAATACATAGTCTTTGGCCTGGTCGAAAAGCTCCGGGTCTGATCGCTGCTCTGGCCCTTCAATCGCCTGCTGCACGTCGTTCAGAATGCTCTGCGGGATGATGATCTCCCTTTCGGATCCAGGAAGAAGGTATGTGTACAGGATCTTCTCAGCGGACGCGCGCAAGTCTTCTCTCCGCGGCTGCGAGTTGTCGGCGGACGATATCTGCCCTGGAGAGCTAGAGTCGCCTGGCGTCATGGCGAAACTCGCGCGAGGCGGTATCTCGTGGCTTTGGTTGCTCCCTTGAGAATTCTGAGGCGAGTGGTTTCTACTGGGTCGGTCCGATCTGAGGAACGCAGAAAGGCGTTGGTCGTCCATGTCCTTTTCATTCGATGGCCCTTCCCCGGCATCGTCGAAGTTTTGCATGTAAGATGAGCGCTTCGAGACTTTCTCGAGCTCTGGTGTGTCTTCAACAAGACTCCTGTGTAAGCGTCTAACATACAACCGGCATAGCTGGAGATGTTGAGATACGTCAAGCCTGCTCCAGGTTAGCAGGCATCCCGCATAGCTTAATTCTGCAGTCTCACCAGAAGTCTAGGTAGTCGACCGAGCGCTGCTGGTCGCGCATGTAGATATAGAAAGAGAAAAGATCGAGTGGTGCGACCGTCTTGCGGCTCAGCACTTCGAACAGGGTCGGGAAACGGTTGCGTTGGATCGACTCCCCATGGTCGACAGGTCGCGAGATGTCTGACGACATGGCTGCGACGTTGTCCAAAGACTACAGTAGTGAAAGGCGCGCGGTCGTGTCGCTGTGAGTCGAAGAATGATGGTTATCGATAGACACGGCGATGGCGGAAAAGGGCGTGGAGCCCGCAGCGAGTGCGTTGGAATAGCGGTGGGTAAGCGAGTGACGAGAATGTGAAAGAGGCGAACACGGGAGCTGGAGTCGTTGAGTGAGCGTCGCGGGGTCGTTTGGCGTGTTTGCGCGCCCCAATCGACGTGAGAATCAACGGTGAAGCCGGGAAATTAGGCTAGACGTGGTTGCGCAGCGACTTGGCGCGACGACAGGGATTCAACGATGTCAGCCACCACGTCGATCGTTCCACCGGAATGAGAGCCGCAGCGCGACGCAACAGGAGAGCTGGACTGGCGCGTCTACAATTGGCGAACTGGGTAATGCGACAGTTGTGGGCTTGACTCGCGGGTACGGCTGTCAAGTGATGATGTAAAAGTGGATGGTCAGCTGGGGAACATAGGGCCCTGTTGAAACATAGACAAGGCAAGGGAAGCCCATTGCTTCGTTCCTGCAGTAGCTCCTACCGTGTTATCTCGAACACAAAGCAACTGCACAGTTTCTACGCATTAGTGCGCAAAGCAACGGTCGAGCTGTTGTCAGGCCTCCGCCATAGACGCACGATCAATGTGGAGTCACACCAGTGGCTCCAGCCCTACTCAGGCAACAGCTTTCACAGCCCCGTGGCGCAAACATATAGTAGATTGCTGAACACACTATTTAGATATCACCACACTCGTACGCTCATTTGAAACAAGCAATCATCGCGCTTCTTGCACTCGAAACATCTCATTATTGCTGAACAGACGGCAGCTATGGCGTCCTCCACCCTGCCTGAGGGCTTCCTTTCTGGCCCAGCACCCAACCTAACCCGGGAAGACATCAATCTCAAAAAAGCCGGCATTCTTACTGCCTACGATGAATTGTGGGCTGTGGTGCTTGATGGCGTCCTGACAGAAGAAGAATGTGATACATTAATTGCTGCAGCTGAAGCAACAACAGACGGCAAATGGGAGCGCGCCCTTGTGAATATTGGAGGAGGCATGCAGGCCATGTACGAAGACACAAGAAAATGTGGACGAATCATTTGGGACGATCGAGATGTGGTGGCGAAGCTGTGGGCCAGGATCGAAGCTGCAGTGCCGGAGATTCACGAACTGAAGAACTGGGCACATGTTACAGGCAACGGACCGGTGAAGAGAAAGGAGACGTGGAAGATGACAAGACTGAATGAACGCATGAGGTTCTTGAAATATGTGGGTGGAGAGTACTTCAAAGGTATTGATAGTGAAATTAATGCTTCTATACCGCTGACACTGGCAGAGCACTGCGACGGCACATACGAGACGCCAGATGGCAAAGAGCGGTCGTACTTCACACTGCATTTGTATCTCAACAATGCTGAAGACAGTAAAGACCAGGAGCCGCTGAAAGGAGGGGCCACCACATTCCACTCCTACGACATGCAAAAGCGTCTAGACGTTGCGCCTAAATACGGCCGTGTCCTCATGTTCCAACATCGTTTCCTCCTCCACTCTGGTGACGACGTAGTAAGCGGCACGAAGTACACCATGCGAACAGATATCATGTTTGCAAAGGAAGCAGCGGAGAAAACGGCGGATTTTGTCCATTCCCGAGACAGCATCTAACGGACGAAAGCGATGGCAGAGACTGCTTCTGGAGAAACACTGGCGTTCATTGTATGAGGTTACTTGCACTCTTTGATTAGCAGTATCCTGAGAACTTTAAAAGGTGAGCCGCGCGACAGCGCACTTACGTAGAAGAAAAAAGGGTGAACGGCCTGCCTCGCCAGAGTAATCAGAATCGAATGATACCATCTTTCTTTCGCCGAAGCTACTCGAAGTCAAGTACGCTGCGTATTGTACTACAGTGTCACTCCATTACGGAGCACACAATCTTCGCACCGACTCCCATAGGGACACCATATCCACCAAACCACTAGGACGTGGTTTCTTGGGCCCTGAGCTTTCTGATGCCGAGTACAGACGTGAGTCACGCCAGGCCCTTACGGGCAGTAGTGCCGAAGCACAAGAGGTGAAGATTACTCCGAATTTCTCATTTGCAGGGTAGGACGACTGCAAGCAGTGTCTGTGTGGGTGCAAAGAAACGCAGCGTTGGCGAGGCAGGCCGTTAAGGGAAAAAAGTTGGGCGGGGCGCTGTGGGGTTTTGTAGCTGCCGCTAGCTTCACGGAGGGAGTCGGCCCGTAGCATTGAGTCAATTCACCTGTAGCCATGAAATACTACGAACTGAACACAATGTATTACAAATTCAGATGATAGCCAGCGACTACCTAGACTCTGACCTGAAATACTGACTGAGCAACAAGAGCGATGCTCCTCCCTTCACAAAACTTCCATCGACTTTGTGCCATTCACAATTGCGTCCACCAGAGCAGCTGTATGCATCAGGGCTTCATCTGCATAACGATACCCAACTAGCTGAACGCAGATAGGAGCATCCTTGTAAAGCTCAGGCCCAGTATCTGTAGGAGTGGCAGGCCAATGATCAGCTTTGTTCAATTCAGACGTTCTTGAATATGGAGGGACGACATACAGAGACTATACAAGCGAGCATCTTCATCGCCGTATGTGGCATTGCTAACATCGTCCGCGACGTCAGCCTCGCACACTGTGTCGACCGGAATGACGACTGCTGGATAGTCGAGATAGTTCCACAGACCAGTGTAGCTCGCCGTCGTCCACTTGTCCAGAGGAAGAGCCGTGTGAGGTGCAGGCGGCATGATTATCGCATCGATACCGTTGCTGCGAAAGAGCTGTTGGTATTCTCGCATTGCGGCTTGGCGGCGCACATTAAGATCGAAGAAGCCACGGAGATCGGTGCCCGTCATGGATAGCAAGCCAATGGCTTTGAGTGAAGGGATTTCAGGTTCGCCAGTACGAGCGAATAGCTCAGAATAGTTCTTGGAGAATTTAGCGTCGGTCTCTATACTCCAAGAATGGGCGACATGGCTTTCGCACGAACTCACTTTATTTCCTAACAGCGTAAAGTACTTTATCAGGTCGCTATAGTGCTCTTTGACGTTGGGCAACGTAAGAGGGACGATTTCAACACTGTCGCTATTCCGAAGCAGATCAGAAGCTTTCGTTAGACCACGTCGAACCGGCGGTGAAGGAGTATGGATCCCTTCATCCAGTACAAGGCCTACTCGAAGTTTATGCTTGGATGTCAGGTTCGTCCATGGAATCGATATGGCTGCGCTGTCGTACTGCCACGTCTCTGCCTGCATCGTAGTCTTCAGAAACAAAGCTACATCTCGAAGGGAAGTCGCCATAGGCCCAACTGTCGAGCGCACCCCGTCTGTTCCTGGTGTTGTTAGATCTCTGACACCGCTATGCGGCACTATTCCCACACTTGGCCGGAAACCGTAGATCCCGTTACAAACCGAGGGGACGCGAATACTTCCACCGATGTCTGTACCGACGCCTAGCACGCTCCCTCGCAGTGCGAGAAGAGCACCTTCACCACCTGTGCTTCCACCAGCTGTTAACGTAGTATTGCGAGGGTTCAACGTCCTGCCAAAAACGTTGTTGTCGCTGTCGCCAGTCATGATCGATTGAGGAAGGTTCGTTTTGCAGTAGAGCACAGCGCCCAGATCAAGTAGCATTGCTGCAGTGCCGCTGTTCTCCTCTGCAGGCTCGTTGACGAAACATGCCAATCCGGTCGATGTATCATATCCTGATACCTGGAAGCTGTCCTTCAGCGAAACAGGAAGACCATGGAGAGATCGGAGAGTCTTTCCCGGATTGAGTTGGCGCTCACGGTCAAGCTCACGGGCTCGCTCGATTGCTTTGTCGAAGAAGATCTCCGTGAGGCAATTCGTCTGGAGCAGAAGTCAGCTTAACGATATGATTGCGGGATCGTAGGCATGTGTACGAACCAGCTGGTGAGCAATGGCCGCTCTTTTGCAGAAGGCGACAGTGGCTTGCTCCGCCGACCAGGCACCATCCTTGAGTTTCTCCAACAGCGCCGTGGCATCAAAGTTCGAGGTGATATCACGCTCTACATCGCTTAGGATCCCGCAGGTCAATGGTACATCCATGACGTTGGTAAGGTCATTGTAGCTTTCAGGAAGAAGCCATTCTTTGGGAATCCTGCTTTGACGTTGCAACTTCTTTTCGGCAGATATGGTCTTGTAATCTTGAAGAATTTCTGACATATTGAAAACTTGTGCAAAAAGTACTGAGCTAAGGAATATCTGAGTTCTCTTATTGTCATCATAATGTTGATTTAGCTGTACTTATAGTGTAGCGAAGTGTGTTTTTGAGTCTTGAACTTGCTCTAGTCAGAACACTGTGATGTGCGAGGTTAAGGCGACCAAGTAGAAAACCCTCCGGCTCCGGTTCCGCCTCCGGTCCCGGCTCATGCTATTATGAAACGGCTCTAGAGATGATCGATCGCAACGGCGTATTATCGATTTGCTACTTTGAGCCAAGATATTATTTGATCTGTGCTTGTCACTGTGATTCTTCGTTTCCATGGGCGTTGGTGTTGACGTTGTCCCATGAGACCGTGCCTCAAGTCGACCTGCGGCGGCCCACAATTGTCCAAATCCAGTTTAGAGCGAGAATTTGCATCATGCATTGCAGAGCTCCGATGCTAACGACATATCGATTCATGCCTACAATCGTCGCCAAATTCTCTGAATTACTCAGCCCGGCTCTTTCTAAATTTCTCGATACCACAGCGATGCCGTGACTCATCAGAGGGCGGTGTATCTTCTCCTACTCCTTTCGAAACAGAATATCCTGATGGCAGTCATCAGTACTCGGACGCGAGCACCCAGAAGTGCATGTGATCGATGCTACCAACTCAAGGAACGCTGTGATCGTACATCGGCAACTGCACCTTGTGAAAGATGTGAAAGACTGGATCACGTTTGTTTGTCTGTCCGTCCAGAACGACCAACGGGTCGTCGAAAGAACCGGCGAAAACATGGAGCGACTCAGGTGTTGTCGACACGACCCATAAGTGGCACGCACTCTGTGAATCCTAGCGGGTCGTGGCTGTACGAAGACCCTGTTTTGAGCTTAGAAGAGAAAGAACTGCTGCTTTTTCTTTTAGACGATTCTCAGGCTTTGCAGTGCTCCATCGTCAGCGCTAGCTTCAAAGACGTAGTGCAAGAGTCGTTAAGAGGTCCAGTTCCTACTGCTTGGCCAGTCCTCAGAGATGCTTATCTCGCCTACGCTGGGATACTGAAGTCACTCCACTCGAAGGGTTATGTAACGCAAGCGAGTGATCGTACAAACTACCGCCACATAACTTCGGCTCTGATGGCGTTGCGTAGTCTTCAGGTTACCAACATAGAAGACGCAGAGTTATGTCTAGCATTGGGATTTGCGTTGGCATTATCCGTCTACGCGGCTATTGGGGTTGGAGTATCCGACATCTGTCACTACTGCCTTAGCATGACAAGACCGTTTATCGAAACTGCCGCTATTAATACCGACTCTGAGCCTCGAATAAGTTTCCTTGTGCTGATGGAGATCACGGAATGCACTGTCTATCGCCGGAAGCCGACTGTAAGAATTCAATCGCAAAATCCTGAAAGCGTGGATCGTCATCTTGGGCTCAGTCTCCCCTTGCTACCATACTATTACGACTTGTGTATCATCAGCCATTCGCTAATCGACAACACCGATACAAAATCTATTGGTCTTCTTCAGAAACAGCTCGAAGAGATCCATACTCATGTGAGGAAATGGCAACCATCTCAGCCAGAGGGATTCATTCATGATTTTGGAACGGTCGAAGTCATTCACCTCCTAGCGCAAGCAAAGGCCTACCGACTGGCGGCGCTTCTGTTGATCCACCGTTTGCAACACAAATTTGGACACGAGGACAGTCGAGCAGACATCTTATCACGTGAAGTGATGATGGAGCTAGAACTGGCTCAACGAGTGTCGCACCAGCCAGTTCGCTTCGTCACTCTTCCATTCATCGTTGCGGCGGTCGAAATGCGTGACTCTGACGAACGAGACAAAGCAATTCGAAACGTGGATCGATATGTCGATCAGTTCACGCCAGTCGTTCAGAATGCCACAAAAACTTTCTTGTCACGAGTCTGGGAGGAACGTGACGTACAGAGAGGCTTCTCTTGGTTTGATTCGATTCACAAGCCGTGTGTTGTATTAGATTCCATAGGTGGCGGCGGTTCCCTGGGTTGATCTGAATTTTAAGTCACAAGGTACTCTTTGAAGTATGACTATGTTCGCGTTGAATGGCTTCTGAAGCAGATCCTCTTTATGTGCTAGGATCAGCAGCAGGAGAACAACTTGAGAGAAAAATACAACAGTGTGAAACCTGGTCTCATGCATCACTCCATAAGAGCACGCGAGTGTGGACACCGGACTCAACGATTAGGGAAGGAGTTACCAGTCTTTCTACTCTCACTATACGGAATATGGATGTGCCAGCGAAAATACTGGAAAGGTTTGGGTTTTTTTCTGTGGCACTCTTAATTCGTTCGTCTTCTCTTTCCGCCTCTGCATGTATATGTTTCGTAAGAAATCTTCCTTTGACCCTTCCCAATTGCGACTACTTTGTCTCCTCTCATATACCAGCGGACTCGTGGCCCATTATATCGCATGACCCCTGTTACGTGTAGGAGTCGAGGTGCAGAATCTTCTGGAGCCCAGTACTTCAGCATTTGCTCACTTGCGAGATTCAAGCCGAAGCTGCCCTCCTGGTCCAGAGTGATCATGCCATCGACAGCGGTCTATTTTAGTCATCTTCTTGCGTGAGAGCAGCGTCTCTCCATTTGCACGGATTATACCCGGTAATACGTCGAATAAGAACGCCACTGTATAGCGGCTTTGATCTGCGGACTGGATCCTTGATAATGAGACACTTAGAATGTACCAATCGATGACATGAGCACGAAGCTTAGAGCCAACAGCTGTGTTCTCGTAAATGTAAGTGATGCAGTTGTCGGGGCTCACCTACTCTGCAATACTACGTTCATGTAGCATGTCAATCGCAGAGTTACCGAGTCCAGGTACGCCATGATAGTCCGCAAAGACCCAGATTTTGCACACAAGAAGCTTTGACAGATATATGTCCTCAGCCTTTGTGTTTTCGTTGGATTCCAGAACCTCTTTGAGCTTGCCCGTATGCAACCAGCAATGAAATGCCTCGAAGACGTCCAATTCACATTCAATCTTGAGTTCCTGAATGTGGTTGTTAAATCCGCTACTTGGATCAAGTGCTGCCGCAAAGTATGCTGAGTGCCATCTCAAAAGCTTGCGGAAAACTTTGTATTTCTTCTCTTCGTCGTCGTCAATGACGCGAATTTTCAGGATATCGTCATAATCGTAACAAGGCCTGAGTACATGTGAGTTTATACGCGACTTAGGACTTGGAGGTAGAACTCACTGCGGTGGCGCTGCAGATGACCTTTTGCAGACCGAGAGGACACCTGGGTCAAGCACGAGAAAGGGGGGCAGTGGTTCGGGTGATGCCATCGCATTCAAGAGACATGCAACAGGTTTCGTGGTAGGAAGAGTGAATGGCCGAGGGGATAGTAGGGGAAGCAGTGAGAAGACCGTAAAAGATAAGACAAGGGAGTGCCAAGTGGAAACACCTTCACTGTGAAACTCAGTCACGTCGATTGTCGCCTTCATCTCTGGACTCCTTGGCCCATACACATTTCTTGAAGTTATATCGTTCAATACTGACCAAGTAAAGGTATCTGGCCTCGTATTTGATAGCCTCTGTTTAGACCTTAGATATATGTACACTCGTGTTTCGTACAGATCATCTCTGTGAATGGTATCAACCCGGTAGAAAAAGTCGCCGATATATACACCCAAACGCCATTGCTGTTTCAAAGAAAATGAAGTCGTCCAGTAAGCCTTTATTTGCCCAGCTGCTTCTCCACGTCCTCAGGTGGCGTCGTTAGAGCGCTCATCTCTACTGCGTTGACTGGCGGTCGGTATGCCTGGTACTCCGGCTGGTGCTCGCTCTTTTCATTTATGACAGGCATGACCATCGAGCTGTCAAGCTCTACGGCCCCTTCATGGCCACGCGCGAACGGTCCCTGACCCTGCCCAGGTGAGTATCCAGGCGGTGAACTTCCCCACGTAGATCGATCTCCATTTCCTCCTCCAATGAAAGCGGTATCCGGTGCGAATGGTACGCCTGTACCCGGCTGGAACCCAGCTCCTGAATCGAGCTCTGCTTTTCCAGGGATCGTCGAGTTTGGACGGCCAGGACCAACTGGGTTGCTATCAATTTCTGAGGTTCCGGGCCGCGAGTGGCGATAAACTTCCTTCTTGGCGAGCGCTGCAGGGACAAGGTCAGGAGATTCGCCACCATCGGGTGTAGTCTTGTAAGGATGGGACTTTGCCTGGCGGCGCTTGCGTAGCATCCAGAAAACAATGCCGATCAGGGCGAGAGCAAGGGGAATTCCAACTGCACAGCCGACGATCAGGCCAATGTTGGTTCCAGAGCCACCTGAAGAGGAATCACCAGTGCTGTTGGTCTCAGCTGTTGGGTCGGCGGTGGGAGTAATGACATTGGTAATGTAGATAGTCTCGGGGCCAGAGCCACCAGAGGCAGATCTAACGCTTGTTGCGACTGAAGTCACAGGAGTTGCTGAGCTCGACGATCTCGCAGCGGACGAGGCTGGGCTTGAAGAAGCTGCTGAGGAGCTAGCGCGAGATGTTGCCGACGGCGCGCTGCCTGAGCCTGAGGTCGCAAGGCCAGTGACGGTCGAGATAGTAGGATTGGAAGATGCTTCGTTAGAGCCGATCGTAGCATACGCGACTCCGTCCTGTAGGTTGAAGAAAGGTCGTGGCTCTGGCTCCTCCTGACAACAGTTTACGTTGGTGGCATCGGCGTTACAGCACCATTGATTGTTGTGGTTCGAGCACTGTGTAATAGACTCACCACCGCCGACGGTCATATTGTAAGTGCATAAATTCGAGGCGCAACCAGGTGAATTCCAGTCCTTGTCGGTGCAGCTGTATCTGCCATGAAGCCCGCTGGGAGGATAGTAACAAAGACCGTTGTCGAGACATTGCCTGAAAGGGTTGTTAGCCATCAACTCGCAGTCAAGAAAGCAGTTACGCACCAATTATCAGGACAACAAGCAGAACCAGATGCTGAAGAGCAAGGTTTCTCCGTATCAGGAGCAGCGTTGCCGTTGGGGTAATCTATAATCGTTAGAAGCTGCTCACCGACTAGCCGAAAGACTTGACTTACAGCATGTTTGCGAAGCTACCTGCTGAGCAAGGATGGTGACGGCGACAGCGCGCACCCATGTAAGTGTAGACCTAGCCATGATGTGTCTTGGTTGTAATCATCAACAAGTCAAGGTTGGTGTGGAGAGCGTGGTGCGGCCAGATTCTTTGCGTCTGGAATGCTCGAGCTTTCACGCAGTGAGGTGAGGTAAGGTGAAGTGAGAGATCGCAGAAGTCAGGACAAGGAAGGTCCACAAGAACAGGGCCACAGGGCAAGACAAAAGTAAATGCGCCCACATAAACGATGATCACACCGCAGGGTTCCGTAGGGACCCTCCCGTTTCCCGTGCACGGTTTGCTTGTACCGCTTGTCAGGTCATTGCCCTCTTTACCTCTTTCACCTCTAACAGCTCGCAACCCATGCAATAACACGGCGTAACAGCCAATCACAAAACTGCACGCTTCCGTCGGAAGTAAACTCTCGCGATTTACCGAAGTGCACGCGAGGTCACAGTGACGCCATGGGCAAGACTAAATGGCCAAGCTCGGAAGCACTATGGCCTTGGCAGGGTTGTGATGGCAGGTGCGATGTGCGAGGTTACACTTCATGTCGATCACATCGTATCGGTGTCCAAGCTCGGTTTTTGAAACGGTGCGCTGATGAGCGGAATGCAGGTTCAACAAATGGAAAAGAGTGCACACATACAAGCTCAGCCTCGTTATACCGACACAAACAGGCAATCGACGATGGTAACAACGTTCGTCCGTTCGCGCATGTACCCTGATCTGACCTTCGATATCACCTATGGTATGATTGTACAAACCGGCTTTTGCAACTTTCGCCATAGTGCTGCATTTACCCGAGCTATTCTCTCTATGACCGAATCAGCACTCAATCCCTAGGTCGCTCTAATCGCCTCATAACCCGTAGGCTCTTGCAATACGACCTCCTACTTCTCTTGTACTTGACTAGGACAGGAGAATCGTCCGCGTTGCGCTGGTGGATTGTCATTGGCAGACTACTACAGTTAGTCTCTCGTGTCATGTAGAGCTTGATGCGGAAGCTGAAAAATGCGAATGACGTTGGTGGTGCGCTGTTGTCAGGGAGCAAAGAGAGTTGGTCTGATTTGTCCCAAGAGACGGCGCGTGTGGCCGTGCACGCGGCGGCGGAACGAAGAGGGGAAGGTAGAGAGAGACGGCGCCTTGCCCTGCGTCAGGGGCGGCGATAGAGGTGTTAAGAATAGCTGTGTATCCTCCTAGGCTATCATGCTAGCTGTCTCTCGTTGCTGATTTATGGTTGCAATTGTAACAGTACCATGTCTGCATCGTGACCTGCTTTGTCTGCGCTGCAGCGCTATCGCACAGTTGTGTAGATTTCCCAAAGCGGAAGTACCGGAACGTTCAAAATCCTCAACTTCGTACATCACGGACCGAATAGGCACTTAAAGCTCGGTGAGTGCCATCCGACGCCACAGTTGTAGTGGAGCCGTCGCGCGCTATCAAATCCAACCCACAGTTCAATCTGCGCATACGAGCGGCGATATTCTGCGATACGCTAAACGGCCGCTCCGAAAGAACCGAACAGTGGTTTTGTGGAGGTGCTCCATTGTTCATCTCATCAATCTGCTGCAGAAAAATACCGAGAAGCGTCTGCTTCTCGGATCTAAGATGGGATCTCACCCTCGAATAGGAAAAGTCAGTTCCTTCGAGGTCGATCACGCAGCCTTTTTCCACATCCAGCTCACCGCAACAGCACATTTCGGTCCGGTTCGGATCTTGAACACATAAATTTAGCTCTTCTACGTCTCTACACCCAGGTCAAATGCAATCTCCTTTCTTCGTGGTGTCTCACGTTCGACATGGGGAGAAGGAGAGGGCTCGTCACGAATCATGTCGGAACAATCTCAATTGTGAATTCAGGGTCTAAGGAGAATAACGTATCGTTCGACAATTTGTTCCCCAGAAGCAGAGTCGTCACCACGCACATCTGACTTTGACGAGATTCTTCGCGCTTCAATCGCCTCAGATCGCCCACTATCACGATTCAGCAACCCCTTCTCCTCCTTCCCATCGCCTGCCTCGGATCGAGTCCCTTATCTCCACCCGCGACCTTCGTCTTTGCACTCGCGGGCCCCTCGTCCTTCTCATTGTCCATATCTGCATGCAGCACCGCAATCTGATGCTTGACCACTTTTAGCAACAAATTGTCTTGCAGATGCCCCGGAATCTCAACGGTAGGCATAACCATCTTGTTCTTTTTGATCTCTTCTTTGGCTTCAGTGGCTTCGTCCGATTTCTTTTCTTGTGTGTCGTTGGTTGAGGAAGAAGAAGATGAAGCGAGGGGTTTCGCGCATGTGTCACAGCGAGGTTTGCAGGTACATACGTCCTCGTCCTTCTTCTCCTCTTTCTTCTCAGACGGCGTTGCAGTACTGGAAGTGGGTGCGCTTGCAGCTTCTTCAGGATCAACGATCTCGAAATCGTCACCCTTGAAACCACGGACTAGACTGAGCAACGCCATGACGAAGAGCTCTTTGAGATACGCGAAACTGAAGCCCTCCGATAGCTTCGCGATTACGCCACAAAGTTCTTCAGGAAAGTCGACAGTATCATTCTTGATGAGCTTCTTACGCCAGTACTCGGTGTATAGCCTCCGTTCCTGCTCACCTGGGATCTTGAAGTGATATTTCCTGTCAAATCGGCTCGGGCGCTTGGAGATGGCAGGATCCAACTTGTCGAGGTGGTTCGTTGAGCCGATCATCAAGATTCCGTCGTTCGATTCGAGGCCGTCAACTTCATTTAGAAAGTATGAGCGGATGTCGTCGTTGACCAGTGAATCCAGATCTTCGAAGATGAGAAGACAGGGCGCCATACTTCGAGCCATCTGAAAGATCTGTCTGATCGCATACTGCTCTGTTTGGCAATTCGTCTCGAAACTCTTAACGTACAAGCTAGGGATTGGGTCGGCGCGACCGTACAGAGAAGCCATGAGGGCTTTGATGGACACCGTCTTACCGTTTCCGGGAACACCATGCAAAATCACACCTCGTTTCCATGGCACAGCGAATTGAGCGTACAACGACTGGTTGTCAAAGAAGCCTTGCACATCGTCGATAAGGCTTTGTTTCATGGCGGGCGCGAGGATAACATCGCTCCAAGATGCCCCTGATACAGACTTCCAGAGCTCGGTGGACTTATCCCAGTACCCGTTGTCGAAGACAAATATCTCATCATGGAGCTGGGAGGTCCATTTGGCAGCTGCCAATATCAAAGCATCGATTTGCTGACAATGACCGTCTACCACGTCCGATCCGGATCGTGGATAGAGGATGTAGAAGAGCTTTGTTGGCGAAGCAAGCATCTCCTGCCAGGTTACGTAGTAGACGATGTATTCTTTGTTGTCCCAGATATACTGGAATCTGGTAGGTGTTAGTGCTGATTCAGAGGAATATCGGAGAGGGAAACGCGCCTTGCGAAACGATAATTGTCCGTCAACTTCCCAGGATGCATCTTCTTCTCAATACCTTCCCCAACAGCACGCCAGGTTCTTGTTGTGTTGAACTTCTCATCTTCAGTATCCAAACTTAACGCAGCCTTGTCACATGCTGCGAACTCAAACAGCGAGATAGTCGAGGCTTCCACCTCGGTGACATGATAATCCACGTAAGCATTGCGGATCAGTGTCAAGGTTGTAGTCTTAGTGTCAACTCGTTTGGCGTCGCAGTGGGATTTGAAATTGCCGAAAAGTGTCTCACTGTGCTCGTGAGTAGCATCAAGTGTAGACTTGGCGGCTGGCATCTTAATGACAGGATGATTACAAAAGAAACGATAAGTTGTGATAGGATGTACCGATGTGAAGCAAAGCCTGCGCTGCTTACAAGAGATGGAGAACAACATCAACAGTCCGACTTTTATATTGTCTTGTACGGCTCAAAACTCATGCGCTGGACCCGGTAGCCTGCTGAGTCGGCCACGATCGATCTGCATTCAGAGTTCCCGCGTAAAGCACCTTTTCCCTGTAGTGCCATAAGCATGCATGTCAGACTGACACTAGGATTGCTGTTTGTGATTGTCGGGTAACAATCTGCGGCCTCTCTTGAAGGCTACGAGCAGCCTGACATGTCTGCTGCGAGATGTGATAGGTTATGCGAGAGCCTATGCTAGTCTAACCAAGGCTAGATCAGGAGCAGCGCAAGGTGCAATGCTCTGCCACAATATGTCGAATTCCTGCAGGACAGCGAGATCCAGTGTGGTTAGTCTAGTGAGGAGTATGTCTGCAGAAGCGTCCTGAAGAGTCTCATTCGCGGATCGAAGGCCATCTGACCTATTTAGGCAGCAGCACATGTACGCTTGAACAACACTGCACAGCCAGGCTGCAGCCGTCTTGGACTACCGGTGAGACATGCATTGACTGAACGGAAGATAACGATTATGTAATTGAACGCATTTACGTGCGAGTATTCCGCATGGGGAGATTGTTTGCGAGAGCAGTCTCCGTACTCTGACTTCTGATGCTCAGTCCTCCCGTAAAAAGGGCGCAGAGCCACACTCTCCAGGGATTGGATATCTAATCGTTGATATCATGCATTTGGTCAAGGCAAACACGCTTGGTACGCAGTGTAACGGTGCAACCTTTCTGCTGGAACGATTGCGTCTAGCATGCTGGGTATACATGGATAGCTATAAGTTGTATCAATCATTTAAGCTGAAGAACCCAGACCACAACACATGAGTGATTGAAGGAAGCTTAGTGTCTTGTTTTACTTTCATTGGATATCTTGATATTTATCTTGCTGCCCTCGCGTTCCAGCAGAGGTAGTGCAGCTCATGCGAATGCCCTCAGCCAATCTTTCAGGCGTAGCAATAAGCTCAGATAGCTAGTGTCCATTCCGACATTCGCCAATCATGATCATCGAGTCGTAAGTAATCGAGTCGTAAGGAAAATTGCTTAGTGAGCAGCCATAGCACCCTTAGAATCGTTGGTGTCACCCTGGCGTTCAGAGTTCTATGAAGAGTGTTAGTATGGATGCTTGATAGACGATGGACAGCGATGGACAACGTAGTATCCCATCATATGATGTGATGACGTACCTGTGTTGTCTGGATGTCGCCCTTCTGGAGGATCTGCTTCAGGATCTCATCTTCGTTGGAGGTACCGAACTCGTTCTCGAGAGTGCCCTTGCTTGCTGTGTTCAGGATACCCTGTGTGCCGTGGCTGGTGTACATGTTAGTATTGGCTTTACAGCCGTGGAAATGCAGCAAACTCACTTGTCGGTAACGAAGACCTTGAAGCCGCTGACAACTTGTGCGAGAGGAATGCTTGAGTCCGCCTTCCAGTTCTTGACCGCCTCAGTGCTGTCGACGAAGACAACGAAGTCCTCGGCCTTGCCCTTGTAGTGGACCTTGGTCTGAGCAGCGTCGCCACGAGCCATGATGTATGTATATGGTTTGGAGTTGGTGGATGTAGTTTGATGTTCGTAGGGGATTGTTATTGACGTGAAAGCTGAGTGAATCGTCAAGATGGAGGGGTTACGAACTGAGCTCTGGAGGGGTATTTAGAGCTGGAAAGGAGCTCGGGCCCAGTGGCTACGTCATGCCAACAAGCACGTGCCCTCTTCTTACAAGCAATTTCATTCTCTCACCTTCTTCTGCAGGATTGTGTGAGGTGTGAGGTGTGAGGCTCTGACTAGAACGTGGAGATGGCCCAACTTGGCGGGCGGTGAGTGACCAAGGTTCGGCTCTCGGGCTGTGATTCAATTGGGAAGCACTCTGCAAATATCAAGTTCACCTGCAATGACAACTCACAATATCCAGGGAACAATCTACATGAATCTCTCCTCATGCAATTGTGCTTACCGCTTTAATCAAGATCTTAATTGATGCTATCTAAACGACCGCAGGGCCATCTAGCAGATCAAGCTCACGATGTGATGACGTCATATCGTCTCAAGGTCAAACGTGGCATGCGGGTGTGCCTTGCAGCGGAGTCGTGTGATCTACTCAGTGCCTCTCCCCCATCTCGGACCACCATCTGTTCCCTCTGCGTGCCGCTATTCCGTAGCATGTTCCCCCGTCCGTGTTGTCAGTCGTGATCTTAGTGCGCACTCATGACATCGTAACAATCCGTGATACTCCAAGCCATTCCCTGCAACATCCAATGACCACCAAAAGTATTACAGTCTTATACGCCGTGATGAGAATGCTTTTTCCGAAGCCAGAAGTCATCCAAACTTCGCTCCTTATACCCAAAATCTGAAGATCCGACTCTTACTCTTCAGGAACTTTTTTGATGGCGTTGCGATTGGAAGAATCCCTCTTAAGCTGCTCTCCTTATCTCCTTTCCTCTTGATATTGTCGTTCTCAGTGCCTTCTTTAATTACAGCAGAAGCTTCAGGCCTACGAAGAACCGTTGCATTGGATCCATGTGACGTCGACCTTGCGGCAAGACGAGCCCCAGACTGGCTTCTCGGTAGGCTGATGATGTGCGACGACAGCCGCCGCGTTCTTTTTGGTCTCACGACCGCAGGACTCTCGGTAACAAAACGCTCCGCACCATTGGCATGGTTCGATAGACGTTGGCGCCGACCGGAGATTCTGGTGTCTTGTATCTCAAAGTCTGCGGGAAGGAAAGCCGCTGGCGCATTATGGAAATCGACAACCGCAGGGGCAGGTCGACGTTGCACAACTGGATTTACATTCGCACGTGGATTTCCATGTGAGACTTTGTGTACTCTGCTACCATACGAGTCCTCTGATCGACTGTTGCTAATGCTGGAGAAGCTTGGCGAACGGCGCGAGAAGTTGCTGGCGATGCTTGCCATACTGAGCTTGCGCATCACCGAGTTTGCCGATGCACGTATTTGGTTTTCAACTCTTCGGTTCGACATACCAGGAAAGGGTATAATATCTTTCGTCCACACATCTTCGAGCGCAGTCTCAAGGCGAATGCGTTCGATTCTTCTTGGAGCTAACGTGGGAATGTGATTCGAAGAACGAAATGATTGTGAGCGCGTAACCATACCTGGTGAAAATGTAGGAGGAGATTCCAGAGGCTTCTGAGCCTGTGTATTTTTGATAATGACTTGGGCGACATTGCTCTTCGCGCCCAACGTCGCAGCTCGGTGGACGGACATACGACGCACCAAGCTGTCTGCGTGACCAAATACTGGCCCGAAGGATTTGATGTCCAATGTCAAGGATGAGAACATGTCTTGCATGACGGAATGGCCTTCGACAGATTCTTGCGTTTCGCAGACAATGCGTTGGCGCAATTGACTCTTCCACACTTCCTCCTCTCGAGACGAGCAAGCACTTAGTATTATTTCATGCAACCGATGGTTATGTTCGAAAACAAGTTTCCAAGTATGAGAGGCAGTGTGACATTGAAGTCCTGGTACCATTAGTGTTCTAGTACATAAGTCCAATTTTGGACAGCACTTACCTCGACCATTGTCCGGCTCTTCGATGCTGGCGTATGTCAGGCCTATTGAGGCAACCACGGTGTATGGTGTGTAGAAGCGACTCGCTGTTGCAATCACGAGGCAGGATTTGTACAGTACACAGACCATGTACTGTCCCTTCATGCGGTCGGGCGTCTGATAAGTAACATGTAATACACCACACAATAGAACATGTCCCAGCAGGCGGAATATGAGCGCTCGGGAGATCGCCTGGCATCTCTTAGTAACGTCGAGCAGTAGTAAATCGTTTAACTCACTTGTTCCTGAAACACAAGCCTGTCCTGTAACTGCCAAGTGATCTCGATGAGTCGACGGGTCTTGGGATCATCCTTTGCCTTGTTGACCTCACGAACAGTCTCTTGGAGACGAAATAGAGCTTTTTCCAATTCGGCATGGGCTTCTGGATCATCGCACACCGGAGTCTGTCGACAGAGGTCATCGAACAATAACGGATACTTACACACTCTTTGGATGGGCTACCGAAATCATAGTCAGCGAACATCAACAATTTCTTTCGGCATCTCAGGCGCTCACCTTGATCAGTAAATCAGGAAAGCTCAGTGCCTTCTTGCTGCCAGATTCGCGGTTGTTTTCAGACGCAATGACCTTCTGCAGCGCCTCGACTCCGCGTTCATAGTCTTGCCAGCCGTGCAGCCCCTTACACATTGTAGTGAGGTCTGAGGACATCGTTGTCCAGTGGGCGCCGTATTCTTCGTATGTGAAGAAACGTTTCATCTGAGTTCTATTAGTGCGATTTGAGTGCTAACAAGAACAAGACTGACATGTCGATTGAAAACCTTTGCGATATTGCTTACTGTCTTGGTGTCGGTGACTAAGCCTTGCGGTCTCCTGTCGGGTGATCGACCAATTTCGAGAGAATGCCTCAATCTCCGTGTAGCTCTATGTTCGCCTAGGCGACCAGGTAGGATATCTGCGCTATGAAAACGAATATGTCTAGCTTTCGTTACCGGGTAGGCTTCCTGTGCACTTCTGGTGAAATCCGCTCGAGGCACAGCTTGTTGAAGCTCTGAAAGAAGATCCTCGTGAAGAAGCAGGATTTGGGATATGTTTTGCTGTATTGATGACCTAGTCTGCCCAGGTAACGCAGGGAGAGCGGTAAGAATCATGAAGTAGTCCTGACAAGCACATCAGCTGACGCGACCATAGCTTGTGACTTTACTGACGTTGATGAGGACTTTGAGGTCGGCGATGTAACCTTCTTCTGATGCGATCAGTTCTTCTACAATCTTGCGGCGCTGCAAAGACCTCAGCCATGCGCTCTCGTCGATGACTGGACCTAAACCACCGCGATGACTATCTACTGAGCGGCGAGCCTCGGTATTACTGCTCCTATTTCCAAGTCGAGCCTTGCCCTGGGGACCTCTTTCAAGCGTTGGGTCAATACTTGCGCTGCCGATTGTAATCGAAGTGGACTTGACGGTAGTGACGAACCCCATAGAAGAAGTCACGGACTCTGGTTTTCTTTGTATCGAGTCCGTCGCCTTCGACAGGGATGAAGGTACGAACAAATTTTCGTCTGTGTCCTTCAGAGATCTCTCTGGCTTCTTGCGGCGTTGAAGATGCCGTCGGCGTAGAGTACTCATCCAGCGACGAAATGGTTGTGGCTCCGCTGGATCAGGGAAAGATGCCATCTCTCCTGCTTCCTGGGACCCAACGTATCCATTCTCCGAGTACTGAACTTTAGGCAGAGGCACATGAATGGCGTTGTAAAGGTTGAACAGCTCCGACTCTTCAGTGTGGCTGTCGTCCTCGTCTATGGTGTCCACAGAGCTCTCGCTACTGGACGAAGATTCTGTCAGAAGTTGTATGTCCCTACCCTTTCTGGAGTAAGGGAGCGAAGGGCCTGCGATGCGCGATGATAGCAAAGGGGTTCGATCCGCTCCGCAGTTACGCTTCCGTGGTCCATGTTCCGTATGCTGAGTGCCGAAGTTGCCGTCGTGTTTCTCAGGCACAAGGTTTAGCAGAGATTGCGACGTCAACGGTGGCTTGTTCTCGCTGCCATAGTTCCAGATATTCGATACGCTCGACCCTAGCGTATACAGAGAGCAGGCGGACGTATTGCGAGTTGTGATGTCGCTGAGTGGACCAAGGAGGGACTCCTTCAGAGGAGAGCAGGACTGTAGGTAAGGATTATCACTGAAGGAGCGTTTGAGCGGGCTGTGCGGTCGAAGAGAGAGCACGTAGGCCATTTGGACGTCGAGAGTGCACAAGGCACTTGTTATAGAACAAGTATTGGAGTGTTGAATGGCATGGGAGATGAATAGAATGGCTGCACAGCGACAATTGAAGGAGAGAAGAGATCGCTACAGATCGTTGAAGGAGACAACAAAGCTGTTGCTGTGTATTGTTGCCGAGGAAGAAAGTACTGAGCATGAGATGCGAGGCAAGTGCAGATAGACAGAAGTTGATGTCGACCATGTGCAAGCATGACACGTAGAAGCTTTAGCACAGGTAGCGATCAGGTGCAAAGGGACCGGCACCATGGTTGGAGTTGCTGAGGGTCCATGGGAACACATGGTGTCGCGTGGAAATTGTAATAGTGGAAGGAACAGGCCACCGTGACGAGGAGATTGCAGCCAGAGGCTCCTTGCATGTAGTGTGCACAGCGGCTATGATTATCGAGAGGCTTGACGCGTCTACAGCTAGACATAGCCGATGTGCTTCTGTTACAGATCAAAATTGATGCTTCGCTACCTGCTACTGCTTGCGAGTGTGGTTTAGTGTGAGGTGCTGAAAGGCTGGGTCTGCTGGCAGGTTAACGCGAACCCCGCGTTCGCCGCGTCTTCCGACCGCACCCCACCCCCACGCCTGCAGTCCATCAGGAACCTCCACTCCAAGATTCTGGACAGCCGACAAGCATAGACCTGTACGATGGACGACATACATGCGCCTACTGTCTCTTCCGGACCAACGTCTGGAGGCTTCACGAATGGAGTGCCGAAGGAGCAGCTCTCGCTGCAGGAGCTCATTGCAGAACGGGACAGGGTCGAGACAGAGCTCAAAGCCCTAGGACAAGTGTTAGATTCGGTACGTTTGACACAATCAACTGGAGACAACTTATTCTTGGCTAAACTTGCCTGGCAGCATGGCGTTAACATGAACACTGGCCTGACTACCTTTGACGGTTTCCCACGTAGTGATATCGATGTCCCTCAGAGTACGCTCCACCACGCATGACAAACACGGTGCCAGCCCTGACCACACTGCGCAGTACGAACCACTCGAGCTCGCATAATACGACTAAAGAACGACTACAAGGATCTCATGTCGCGCATTGAGAAGGGCCTACACGAGCACCATGCGCGCATGGCCGAACAGGCGCAAAACAACCCGGCGGCGGCAAATTCAGCGCAGATACCACTCAGCGCACCTCCAGCAGCCTTAGAAGCGCCCTTCGCCAAGGTCAACAGTGTGGTAGCTGGTAGTCCAGCGGACGAAGCTGGTCTGAAGATAGGCGACAGTATAACAAAGTTCGGATGGGTGGACTGGACAAACCACGAGAGGCTAGGCCGGGTAGCAGAGGCTGTAACGCAGAACGAAGGAGTAAGTGACCTGAATCAGCTGCGTTGGCAGCATTGCAGCCTCGCAAGGCTGCTGACTGCACAGACTATTGCTAAAGAAATGGCGTCCAAGCTGACAACGACTAGATTCCGATTTCGGTCAAAGCTCTGCGACCGAGCAGCTCAGGCGGTCCGTCCGAGACTGTGCAGATGCAGCTTACACCGCGGAGGAATTGGGGCGGACGAGGCTTGTTGGGCTGCCATTTACTTCCATTGTAGCCCGCATCCTCGATCGTGGAGCTCAGAGAAAAGCGCAGAAAGACCAAGGCTACTGAAACAGTCAAGCATGACGTGGACGGCCCGGCAGAATCTGACAGAACATTGTGGTGGTTGGGGCAGCGGCTCGCGTGATAGTCTGCGATGGAGAGGGCTGGAGCGATGGGCGAACAACAGCGCTTGCTGCGTGGCGCAATGGGTTTGGGACAACAAGCATGATACCCGGGCGTTCAATTGCTGCATCGAACGAATGCCAGATATTTCCATGGCAAAGTAGATTTTTGTTGACACAAACGCGTTGTCTCATTACAAAGCCAAAGCCAACACCAGCCTGGTCGGTGCCTAAAGAGCTGCCTTTGCCTGTCAACAACTGACGTTGGGTGTGAAGTGGCACTGACCAACCAGCGCACGGTCCACCGTCGGCCAACTCCAATTCTTCGCACTCATAACAAACCTCTTCATTGCCCCTCCACTCAACCCGTCTCTTCCCCACTCTCTACTAAAGAGGTGCGTCCGCTCGCTCCCCTGCCATTTTCTGGTGCTGCATTCTGCGACCGCTGCTGACATTACGCCGTACCCAGATTTTGCGCAACACATTACACCCTACCCCACCACAACAGACTACAACCATGGCCGAAGCAAGCGGCGACGGCAACGTCCCTACCTTCAAGCTCGTGCTTGTTGGTGACGGAGGTACAGGAAAGGTGCGTTCAGCCCTCTACACCGTTTGGAAATGTTTTGGGCGGCGAGTGACGCCTGAGAGCATGACAAACAAAGCTATTACGCCCAAAGCTGAAGACCAATACTAACTGGTTCACCTGACAGACCACCTTCGTCAAGCGCCATTTGACCGGAGAGTTCGAGAAGAAGTACATTGCGACCCTTGGTGTCGAGGTTCACCCTCTCGGCTTCACCACTGTACGTCCACCAGTTCTTTCGATCGCGCGACACGGCATACTAATAGAATATGTAGAACCTCGGTCCCATCCAGTTCGATGTCTGGGACACCGCTGGTCAGGAGAAGTTCGGTGGTCTCCGTGATGGATACTACATCAACGGACAGTGCGGTATCATCATGTTCGATGTTACCTCGCGTATCACATACAAGAACGTTCCCAACTGGCACCGTACGTCATCGCGCGAAAATTGCGCAATTCCTCTTACTGACAAGTCACAGGCGATCTCGTTCGTGTTTGCGAGAACATCCCCATCGTTCTCACCGGAAACAAGGTCGATGTCAAGGAGCGCAAGGTCAAGGCCAAGTCCATCACCTTCCACCGCAAGAAGAACCTCCAGTACTACGACATCTCTGCCAAGTCCAACTACAACTTCGAGAAGCCCTTCCTCTGGCTTGCCAGGAAACTCGTTGGCAACCAGACTCTGGTATGATAGTCAACTCGCACGTACCTTGATTACTACACTAACACGATTTCTAGGACTTCGTTGCCGCCCCTGCTCTGGCTCCTCCCGAGGTCCAGGTTGACCAGGCTGTCCTCGAGCAGTACCAGAAGGAGATGCAGGACGCCGCACAGATGCCCCTGCCTGACGAGGACGACGCCGACTTGTAGATAAGACGATCAACTCGCGTCGAGCCCTCCCGCGTGGCTCGGCTGCTATAATGGGTGCACGACATGGTTTACGGAATTTAGCGATCTGAGATAGTCGATTGGGCAGCATCATGAGCTTCGGACATTCTTAGCGAAAATGAAGACGGGCAATGAATGATGGAGGGTATCGAACCGGAACGCTGGACTAGCTGGCATTTCCGATGAATGAATACATTAGACGACTTTGGTTTCAGCATTCGTTTTCTGCCACCGATTAGGAGTGATGTATACATTTGCTGAGAAGACCATTAGTTGACGTCATCGCATAGTGAAAGAGCACCTCAAACCGAACAGGAGACTACATTTTGTGCCATCTATCTGCATCTACAAAGACTGATCATCCATCATTATTATGCATCTACCTTCATTCATGTCATCAAGTGTATGATTCTTGTAACGCTTTGCTCTGCCTGTTGACTAAGACGATATAAAAAATGCCCAAGTGGCATAGTAACAGAACGCACTGCGTAGTATATATGCAGTCAAACGAATGGAAGAACGGGAGTCGTAACCGCTTTTACAAGTTCTAGGGTGAGACGAACGCAAGTGGTGATGCTAACGCAGCAATTTCACGACTTCAACATCCTACAAAGATATTAGTATCCAAGCAATAGTGATCCAGGTTATGAGAGCACTTACGGCGCGATCAATTGCGCATAGTTTTGCGGAGGCACATTGCCTCCTTCCTCAATCACATTTCTGATAACATCGCCCTGGTCGATGTTGCTCCACAAGTGAATACTCATGGCCTTCTTGCTGTTGAACAATGTATGCGCCACACCTCTCACCTGCCCCAACACCACACTGGCGATTGACCACGTGTTGCTGTACGACTGCAGCGTGCCGACATCTAAACGGATTGACTGCTTGACAATATCGTCTTCTCCGTCAGGAACCATGAAAGACCAGTAAGACAGATGCACGACAGAAGCCATTACTACCACGCATGTGAAGAAGGGTGTGTGATGAAGCAGCTGACCAGGAAGGCGAATGAGGGAGGAAATGTTCTCGGCAGAGGTAAGGCATTTGGCTGTGTGGATCTCGCGGGTTTGCGTGGGAAGTAGCACCTGTCCAGGCTGAACGCATATGTTTACGCCTTCGACACGTCCGAAGCCCAAGTTGCTGCGTGGTCTGTGGAGCATGATTGTGCTGCCGGCGTTGACCATGTGCGCTTGGAACAGCACTTCATCAACCACGCCATCATTGTTGACGATGTCGAGTTTTGAGACGGGCAGATGGAGGCGCCAGTTACAGAGATATTGGTCAACAACGTCGACGGCGTGGTATTCAAAGGCCGAGTCGAGACGGGCGCATTCGAAGACTTTGCCGAGGATGCGAATCGCGTCGATGAGGTAGGTAAAAGAGGAGAAGTTGGGTAAGCTGGGCATGAAGGCGGAATCGTCGTAGTCTTGAAGGGTGCTGGGATAGGGAATATGCTAGGTTGGGTTAGCGTAGCTCGATGCAGTGAGCAAGTAGTCGTAGCCGAGTGAGGACAGGCACATGGAACCGATGCAATGGTAGCAACGGGCCGACGACCTGATTAGGGTTGGAGATGATGCCAAGTCGAGATCACACTTACGCCTGAAAGATATTGCTCCTGCTCACATGGTAACGGTACATCGGTCAGAATGTCCTTGAGCTTGAACTGTACACCCGGGTTTACAGCGCACAACATGCCGTTCGCAGTGTACATCGACCACCATGTTCTTCGCCAGCTCTCCTCAAGTTGTGGATCCGATTGTCCATGGATTAAAGCATATTCCATACGGTTGAGACCAATCTCGAGCGTGAGCGCCTGCGCGATGGCAAATACTTGTGCGGCCCGAGGTACTTCGTTGTTGGCGTGAAGACCAATTGCGTAAAGTAACAACGCCTGGACTGACCAGCCATCCCTTGGATAATTACCACTGTCAATGTTTTGGTTCATAGCGTCCCTATACATCTCTGTAGGAATCGCCTTGAGATAGCTTGAGCCAAGGTATTGCACCGCAATCTCAAGCAAAGGGGCTTTCCGCTGGTTGAAGACGTCAAGTAACCTCGGCTCTGGTAGACAAAATGGGTGTGAATTGTAGAAGTAGTGGAAGAACGCCTGAGTCGCTGTCTCAGGGCCGAGCTGACCGAATCGGTTTAGTCTTGCAGTTCCGTTCAAATTGAGTTGAGGGGCTGGCGGAGGCATGGACTGGACATTGCGATGGTCGGTAGGGCTGAGTTGGTTCATCATTTGTGCTTTGCCATTGTAGTAAGATTCGGGTGAAGATAGACCATTGGCGACCATAGTACTATTGCTAATCATTTGGCCGTTGCTGAGAGGGATCTGAGGTTGTTGTGCGCCGTTGATTGTGCCTGGTGGGATGTTGCTGTCTTCTGTTTTGTTCTTCCTCTTGCCTTTCCACCCACGCCGTGATTTGATGTAAGAACAGTCGACATTATCTGCCCGACATCTTGAACAACGGACGCCTCCATCGCATTTCAAATGTCTGCTCCGACACTGAACACAGGCGACGGCGACAGATGCTCTTTGAGAGGCATCGACACTGGCCTGTTTGTTCCTTTGGCCGCCCTGCTGCCCGCTTTCCACGGATGAGTTCTTTCTGCTGTTGTCTGATTGAGGTGTTTGTGTGATAGGGGTAATGCTCTGCGTACTGTCATGGGCTGACGAGTAGCTTCCTGGCGACGGATGCAATGTCCGTGGGGACGAAGAGCCGTTCGACAGTTCGTGGGTCCAGTAAGCGGGATCTACGCCAGCCGAGCCAGCAGGAACACCCGGCATTGTCTGCGCCATGGGCATGGCGTGAGACGACATCCAGAAACAACTTGCAGAACCTAGCCGACCTGAATCTGGAGTAAACCGTAACGCGTAGGTTCAGCGACAAGTGGAATTAGTGTTAGAGAAGACGTTGAGGTCTGAGGCGCGAACAACGGCCACTATTCCACCAAGTCACGTGTATGGGTCCGCCGCGAATCTAGCGCCAGATGGAGACGATCACTATGCCCGATCAGCTTTGCGGTACGCGACGCACCAACGTTTGACAGGCCGCAAACAACTCTCCTTGCCTTCGGTGTGGTCCGCATCTCCTTTGTTGCATCTTGTGCTACCTGAGCCCCACTCTTTTGCGTCCGACTTTCGTCCCGGGAACCTCAGGAGAGTCTCGGTCTGACGACAATTGGAGCGCGGGGTGCGCGATTCATTGCTTTTTGTTTTTGTTCTGTGTTTCCTGCGTTACCGTTGGTATCTCGCTGCATGGCTGGCATCGTTCGTGTGCCGGCTCGCCAGACCCAAGCTTCCAAGACACCGGGGCTGGTCCGTTGACGCCTGTTTCGTCTCCAACCTGGATTCCGCCTGGACAGCCGCCGAAGACCAACCTCCTTGTACAACTGCCGCGGAAAGACGCTCTGTCGCTTTCTAGCTGTCCTTCTGCTCCTAGGACACGGACCAAATGTGGATTGTATCCGAAGAAGTAAATGACTTTGGGTAGACGGACAGGTGCGCTCGCGATCTCACCGCTGCCCCGGACTAACATCCGCTTTCACGAATTGGTGCATGGTCACGACGTCTGTACCTGTCTGTCGGCTCGAGGCAATTAACACGTTGGGTATGGCTGCTCTATTTGCTGCATGCCTGCACCACCATAGCACAGCAGTCTTCTAACGGTGTGCTAAGCGATACTGAGTTTACGTTGTTGTTTCAACATTGGAGGAACGCAGGACTGTCGCGTGCTAACCACAAGATCGCCTCCACGCGTTATAACTGTGAGAACATTTCAACGTCTTTTTCTACATGTTGATGCTCATCTCTGCCAAGCCTGTTCTTCTATAGCTCATTTGGAGAACTCAAAGAAGTCCAAGAGCATACCCTTTAAGCTGGTCTAGATCGAGACGTTGAACATGAATACACATCGCTAACGCATCCATGTTGGTAGCGGTAACTTGAGAAGCATACTGCGTATCTCGTCTAAGCCAGCGCATATAGAAATCCCACTTCACTAGGAATGATCTTTCTTGAATTAGTAGTTTTCTGGAGTCCATAGACTCATAGCATTAGTTTGTTTTGCTCGGTTCGCGCCTCTGTCCCAAGGACTCTGACTGTCAAATCCGGAATCCAGTCAACTGGGTCGACCAAACAATCTCCACGTGAACGATGTTATCCGGCATGCCAAAAATAACGACCACTGTTAGGAGCAACATTGAGCTCGAGCGGAACGAGCTCTTGCCAAGTGTTGCTGAGGCTAGCGTGAAGCTGGAGAACAGATCAAAATGAGGCTGAGCCGCAGAACCGAAATAGCGACCGGAACACCGCAGCCTCCACTACTTTGCATACATCTTAGCGAGCCACGAGGAACATCTTCATGACGATACAGTCTAATCCGCTGCTAGAATGTAGCAACATCTAAGCTTAGAAACGGTGGTACTGTTGTCGCAATCGACAAGCTGCAGCTCATCTCCTGAACTTCAGTAGGCGATACAGCGTATGCTACATTGCCCACTGTCAGGAGGAATTTTGCAATGCGAATTCGATGTCAGATCGCACGGCAGCACGTTGCCCGAGCTTTGGTACACATCCCTTTGACACCACGCCGCAATCCTTCCTGCCTCACAAGTCGCGCCTCACTCCCAGCGTAGCTACACTAGTATGCCTGTTCCAGCTACACAACATCGAAGAGCTTACCGTCGGACTCCGCATGGTTTCAGCTCCAGCGAAACGACAGGCTAGCGCATCCCATTTCAACATCTCACGCGAACGTCAGCGACGCGTTGCGGCTGAGCCTCAGCCACGGGCATCCTAAGACAGAATCTGGTAAGATTACAGTCGCGCCGCAACACCACCAACAGTCCATTATATTAGTTGATGACAATTCCTGATTATTGCGTGAATCCCATCGATTGGCGTATCCTTTAGCCTCCAGTACTTTTTCGTTTCCGTCTGCAAATCATTGACCTCTCTTGATTAACTTCATCTTTCACCATGACTTCGGTTGAGTCGCCACAACTCGTCACCATAGCGGAAAATGAAGCCGCTGAGACCGAAGCTATGAAGATTATGACCACTGAGATCTCGGACTTCTCGGTCTCTGGGCTCGACGCCACAACAAAATCAGATGAAGCCATGGCCATTAGAATCCTCAGAATCGTTGAGCAGTATGGTTTAAACCATGAGCGGACGGGATCTTGGGAGGGGTTTGAAACCTTTCTTCCTATCGTATTAGGCCAGGTCTCACGGAGCGAACCTATCAAGATGTTGCTTCCTGGTTTTCCCTTCAAATCGCCAAACTCAAGAGATAAGGTTTTGAGCAATCTGCCTGATCTTGGCGAGGAGCTTGCATTGAAGCACCTGAACGGCCTCTGCAAGAACATCAGAGCAGTGTATGAGCATGGAGCCGAGATTCACATCACATCTGATGGACTTGTGTACAACGGTACGTTGGTTGATCCCAGACCATAAGGATGTGCATTGAATGGTGAATCTAGATCTACTCGGTGTTCCCGACGAAGATGTCTGGAACTTTGGAGAGGCTGTCCGTCAGATCACCGTGGAACATGGTCTGCATCATCTGAGTTTCCTCCGTCTATGGGATCTTCTCGGCACCCCTGGCACCTGGTCAAGAGAACACTATCTTGCAAACGCTTCTAATATTCGTCAAGAGCTGAAAGAACGTTACGGCGACCCGCAGTTTGAGGCTGACATGGCCAACAAATCTAGCAGCGACATGCAAATGACACACACTAAGTATCTCGAGTTTCTGAAGTCAGATCTGCTGTTGAACAAGGAATGGTTGGCGCAGTCTCCGGAAGAGCAAGCTATGACCATCTCGAACACAGCAAAAGCTATGATGGGTCGATGGAAGGCGTTTGCTGCCGCGCTTGAAGCAAGCCGCACCGACTACGTTCGTCTGTCCATCCACGATTCTGGCGGCAAAGACAAGCTCTCGATGGCGCTTATCCCCCAAAAGCAGCGAGGTGCACTGGGAGCAACTCCGTGGCATTCTGTTGTAGTTGCAGAGCTGGACGGAAGCTACAGATCCGTGCAAAGGCATACAGTGGATCAGGAGAAGTACGAACTTGTTCATCATGAGGGCCGGCCATACTTCTATCGTGCAAAATCCGAGCTCTTCAATTGGGCCGCTGACGGCTGCGACGCCACTTTCGAGCACCTCTACCCTACAGGCCTTATAATCCGCCCTGTGGTTGGCACGCCTTCAATGATCACTATTCCGATGAAGAAAGTCCGCACTCTGACGAATACATTCTCACCCATTGTTCTGCGCGGCTTCGCCAACACCACAGAACAGGAGACTTTTATCGACAGCGCCCATGGTCTTGGCCAAGTGCTCGTTTCGCCACAGTATGGCATCGTGGGTAAGGTCAAGGATGCTGGAAGGAACAATGAGAACATGGACGACATACCCTCTAACGAAGCTATGCCGATGCGTTGCGACGGCATCTTTAAGTACAAAGATGTTACTGACCCCAATACCGGGGCAGCCACAGAAATCCCCAACCCGCCAGGCTACCAATGCTTTACCTGCATTGCGGCCGCACCAAAAGGAACTGGCTACACCCTCTTCTGCGCTTCGCGCCTTTTCTTCCGCTACTTGTCTCCGCCCTGGACAGCTGAACGCCTTGCGTCGGTAACGTGGGGCACACACAACACCGGAACCTGGAAGCAAGACCAAGACAAGCTCAGTCTGGTGGTCAGGCATCCAGTCAGTGGGGAGCCTTGCCTTCGTTGGCATGAACCTTGGAACAAGGCTAAACACTCGGCTTGCGAAGTGTCTATCAAGAATGAAGACAAGGCCCTGATCGATGTGATCAACGCGGGCATTTACGATTGGCGCAGTTGCTTAAGGTTCAGCTGGGAAAAGGGCGATCTGCTGGTCAACGATAATACTGCTATGCTGCATGCTTATGAATCGGGTTGTGGGCGGGAGATATGGAGAATCCACTTTGATTGAAAGGTTACTGCAAAAAGCAAGAGCAGCATTTGTTTGCGTTCGGCATCACGGGCAGATACCATCGGCATCACAGTAGAAGGGATCACTGTTCTCACATGTTTTCGCTGACATTGAGTGGACCTTAAATATGCACTAGTGAATTGTGGGGTGAAGAAGCTTTGCCGGGTAGGGTTCTCGAAGGAAGGTACGGCTTTAGCAAGATGCCACCATCCAAGCCATCGCGTTTAGTTGCACGTTACTAGGACTAGGTATTGTGATTGCCTTCCGCAAGTTTGAGACGTAACAATCTTTATCTACTGCTTGACTTAGCCCTATCCGACCGGATCTCCGTTCAGGGAGTCATGCAAGCTGCCCAGATGTTCGCCGATATTGATCGCTCCATCGTCAGACTGACTCGGTGTATGGATTTCACAGAGCATTTTGGAACTAGCCAGCCGTTGGGTTTGTGAATCAGGTGTTAACTGTAGCGAATCTGTTTGCAGCTGCAGGCTTTACCTTAACGCGTTCATGCAACACCTGTCTCGAACGTTGCCATAGACTTGTTCATAGTCCAGACTTATGATGTAACTTGTACAATCCGGGATTGAGCGAAGTGAAAGCGAGGGCCTGATCACACATGGCTCTTTGTTAGCGAAGCAGACCATCTAGATGGTTCTGGAACACTTACCCACGTCCAATGGCAATCTGCCTGCAAGCAGGCCAGAAGCGGCGTCTTGGTTACGCGGGCGGCAATTGTGAGGCGAACTGCCTTCCGATGCGATCAGATTGCAGTCGCTATGGCATGGCAATACCCTTGAAGTGAAGTTTGACGAACGTGGTGGTGTCGTGTCAAAGCTCCGTGAACCGGGTAGCGTTGGTGGTAGACCCGCGCTACCAGAGCGTATCGATCGATCTGTCGCCTGCGCTCTAGTTCCACCGACAAGAGCCCGTGTGTTTCGCGCCGAGATGGGCTGTGATAGAAGACCAGTCCCACTCGTGGCTGACCGACTATGAAGCTGTCTGCGTTGCATCGCCCTTGACCGACACTTTCGCTGTGCTGTAGTCGCTGTCCGTCTCATGGATGGCATTATACGGCGCAACCAACAGCATACTCCGCCGCCTGATTGTGGAGATGTTGCACCCACCTTGACCATGTCCAGTGGTGAGCATGACTGGACTGAAGACCTACCCAAGACAGACCATGTGCGCTTCTTTCGCGAGACGGACTGGAGCAAGAGTAGCCTGGGGGCACTGAGTACATGGTCGCCAACTCTGCGGCTCTTCACAGCATTTGTGCTGGCCGACTCACGCGCGGCTTGCTTGTGGTGGTATGTACCCGACAGCTCTTGCGCTTGTTGACTTCTTCGCTCCTGCCGACACTACCTTTCACACGACTGACTTCTCAAAGGGGTGAAGACTTGGTCGCTGTATACAACGAACACTATGCGCCGCTCGCCTGTAAAGCCCATCCCAAGCTCATGGGCTCGACCTTCAAGCAAGGATATCCGGACTTATGGAGTGGTATCTCGCCCTTCTTCGAGAAGTGCAGGACGACAGGAGCAGGGGTGAATTACTCTTCGGCAGCATCGTTGGTTGTTGAGCGCAAAGGTTGGCGGGAAGAGACATTCTTCAACGGGAACTTTGTCCCTGTCGGACCTGCGTATGCGCCGGAAGGCTTCTACAACTCCATGTTCGAGGTCACGCACCAAAAACTCGCCGAACGCCGTACAAACATGCTGAACGCCCTCACTTCGGTTCCAATCCTCACCGTCGATGCCGTGTCCGATCACATCATCACGACCTTGCGGGCGAACACCGAAGATGTACCGTTCGCAATGCTATATAGGATACACAAGGGAACAACATCGAGCAAGCTTTATCTAGAGGGACACATTGGACTCCCAGAGGGACATGACCTTCTCGTGGACGGTCTGTCTACTGAGGCTGATGGAGGACTGGTTCCTGACTTGCGACGTGCTGGATCCGAGATCTTGACCATTAATTACGACAAACGTTTTGATGGAGTCACATGGCAGGGCTGGGGCCTTCCAGCAAAGCAGATTGTGATCCTACCTATAACAAGTGGTCCTCGTCTGTTCGGTTACTTGGTTGTTGGAGCCAACCCTTGTCGTCCATATGATACCCACTGCCAGCAGTTCCATCGAGACCTGAACCGCATGGTCTCGAGCATAATGTCTTCGGCTTTTGATTCGCAGTCTTCGAAGAAGCGTCAGGAACAGCTTGAGGCGGATCTGGCCTTCAGCGACCTCAAGCTTCGGCATTTGATCAATCATGCCTCAGTGGGCATGTGTCACGTCTCACTGCAAGGAGACATGCTATGGGCAAACGACCGTTACTACGAACTAGCCGGGACCAGTGCTGATCAGCATTCTGAGCGCCTCTCCTTCCTCGATGTATACTACGATGACGATCGATCGAAAGCAGTGGATGTATGGGAAAACCTCTTGGCCGGAGAAGATCATGTAACGGCCGAAATTCGACTGAAGCGCCAATACACTCCGCCCGTCGGTGACACAGAGCCAGCTCATATTCACATCATGGCCTTTCCCTATCGCGAGAACGGCGAAACAAAATCTATTATGGCTTGCACGACCGATATTTCAAGGCTGAAATGGGCGCAAAACTTTCAGGCTCGGCTGGCAGCAGAAGCTCGGGAAGCAAAACGGCAGCAGGAAGCATTTATTGATGTGGTGTCCCACGAGATCCGCAACCCTCTAAGTGCTATTGTGCACTGTGCAGATGCCATCACCACCACAATCGAAGAATGCCAAGCCCAACTGCCAGAGATTCCTGCGCCGTGCTTGAACGTATTGAACGACAATGTTGCTTCAGCAAACGTTATTCTCCAGTGTGCAAGTCACCAGAAACGCATCATCGACGACGTGCTTACATTGAGCAAGCTCGACTCGATGTTGCTGTCGATCACCCCGACCCCAGTAGTACCTTCAAAACTGGCCCACTCGATCGTCAACATATTCGAGGCTGAGTTGAAGAGCAACCACATCGACTATAGTATCGAAGATGACCAATCCCTTGCACGATTGGGTGTTGGTCATCTGCTACTGGATCCATCCCGAGTCACTCAGGTGTTTATCAATTTGCTTACTAATGCCATCAAGTTCGTGAAACCGTCCAGCAATCCTCGCATTTCTATCCACTTCGGCGCATGTATTTCCAACCCTCGCGCCCTGTTCCCTACCGATATGTACTGGACCACAGCCAGCAATCTCGACAACAATGTTACCAACAGCCCAGAGTGGGGTATCGGAGAAGAAGTATACCTCGCCTTTAGTGTGAAAGACTCAGGAATTGGGCTCAAAGACAAGGAAATCCAAAACATATTCGAACGCTTCAAGCAAGCCAATGTGAAAACACATGTCAAATACGGTGGCAGCGGACTCGGCTTGTTCATCTCTAAGGAACTCACTGAGAAGCAAGGTGGCGAGATTGGCGTCTCAAGCCTGTTGGGTCAAGGCTCGACATTTGGGTTCTACGTCAAGACAAGACGTGCAGAGCGCAAGCCGCAGACCATGAGTGAGCTGCTTGGCGAATCTGGTGACAAGGCAAAGGCGCAGGAAGCACTTCATGTGCTCCTCGTAGAAGATAATATCATTAACCAAAAAGTACTTGGGAAGCAGCTCAGGAAGGCTGGTTGTGTGGTTAGCGTTGCGAATCACGGTCTGGAAGCGTTGGACGTGCTGGAAGACAAGACGTTTGACGTTGTGCTTATGGATCTGGAGATGCCTGTCCTCGACGGTCTTGCTGCGATGCGCAGAATCAGACAGAACGAGATTGCGGAAGAGGGGTTGCTTGGAGAAGCCATGGCCCTTGGCGCAAGAGGCGGGGAACGTTTACCGATCATTGCTGTCACGGCTAATGTACGAAAGGAACAGATCGACGCTGCAATGACCGCTGGAGCGGACAGGGTTATGCAGAAGCCGTTCAAGGCGGCGGATCTGGTGTACATGATGAAAAGTCTGTTACCGCAGGTCGCAACACCGAAAATCGACCCTCCAACACCCGGGTTGGCCGATAAGTGTGACGGCTTGATACCCTGATGGACGATTCGTTTTGACGAAGAAAATCGAGAAGGTTCGACATGTGTCGACCGAGTGGCGCTCGCCTTCAGCGTGAACATCCGAGGACAGTTTTCGCGCGTCGTTGCAGAGTTGTGTGACGGCCGAGTGGAGGTCCGAGTTTGTCGACGCACAAGACTCGTTGGCTAGACGGTAGAAATTCTCCAGTTTGCTTGTGTCATCCTTAGCAAGCCAATCAAGCCGACGGCGCTGCTTCAAGCACTACTGAAGAATGAAACGACGACTTGCGCTTGGGCAAATCACAGCATCCTAACATCGCTCGCCAGATACCGTCATGAGGTATGAACTACGAGCAAGGGTGCAATGGCCTAGAGCCCTAAAGCGCATAAATGAGATGCTTTTGAGAGCTCATATGCACTGCGGCATGGGAGCATAAGAATCGAACAAGACAGAAGCGGAAGTTGGCTAAGCGTAATACTTTTGCTGTACTTACTCAAGCGCTGCATGTTACCAAGAGCTTAGTATATATATAGTTGTGACTTCAAGTATATTCCACTACAACTACTTTTAAAAAAGAAAAGAACCAAACTCTCATGTTGCAGAATACACGGCGGATAAGCTAAGACCACTCAGCAACATCAAAGCAAGGTAAACAACCCTAATACCGTGTATATAGCAAATATGTTAAAACTCTAGTATAAGAAGGTAGATAGAGTCTTGTAGGCAGGTTTTAGTAGTTAACTTAAGCGTATTGCGTTGTAAAACAGATATAAGAGGGCTACAGTGGCCTGGGCTTATCTGCTGTTTTTTCTGCAATATGAGAGCCAAATACAACTCGGATTCTCGCGACAATGTCGTTCGTTGACAATGACTAAGCCCATGGTTAGCACGTGGGCAATGCGTAGCCGGAGGGCCCGTGCACTCGTACTAGATTCCCGGGAACATACTTCCGATGCATTTCAGCAACAAAAATCTAATAACACTCCACGATTGATGTTGTCCGCGAAAATAAAGGTTTGCATCGGCCGGGAATCGAACCCGGGGCTAGCCGAAACTGTCCTGTGAAGGATGGCAACGGCTAATTTTACCACTAAACCACCGATGCGATGTTTGATTTGATGAAAGACAAACTACATTTCTCTTCCATATCCAAATTCTAAAATTCGATTGGACGTGGCTCTTCAGTTTTCCATCTGTCTCGCTTGCTGTACTACCAACGTTGCAGGATTTTTGGACGCCCGTTTCAATAACGGGGTTTTACGAGAACCTAGTCAGCAATCATTACGTATCAGAAACTTCACCAAATCCCTAAAGCTCTCAACTGCATCCTTGGTCTTGGAAGGTGTCACAGATCCCTGGCAATATCAATACTCTAAGATCACTGGATGGAAACCTAGTTTTCGGCAATTGAACATACGGTATCTGAAACTGTTGAGGCGTAACGCATAGTTGAAGCCGTCGTATTGTTGAGCACAACTTTAGAATTTGCTGTAGGATTTATTCGCTCTTGTTCTCTACCTAATTAATACGCAACACGATACCGGTCACAACACAGTGCGACATCTTCGATACAAACATTCTCATAAAAATCGCCAACAAATCGGCTCTAAATGTGCAAGAATCCTGGGAGAAAACCTAAATTGTGTCTCTTGTGGTAGCGCGACTCTAAATATGACAGGCCACGAAGACATCAGTCCTGAGTATTCCAACGGCTGTTTGTCGTGTCGAAATAGTCTCCCACAAGCGACACATCATCTGACCAAGATTACTCGTGAATTTGACGCTCGTGTGTAATCTCAACCTACAACTTCAAGCCTCGCTTTCGCATCGTTCCATGTTTTCCTCCTGTACCAGGAACTACTCACTGCTTAGTGCTTCCAAGACGCCTAGTATTTTTTCGTCCTGGAACCTGCGTCCGAAGATGCTTAGACCAATAGGAGAGCCGTGTTGAAGATCGGCGTCATCTGCTAGATTCAGTACTGGAAGCATTCTGGTGGGTTTTGCTAACTTACAGTCCTTCCGTACTTCTTCGTCTATCTCACTAAAAGGAGTGAAGTCAGTGGGGTACTTATCGACGTCTTTGTTGGCCTTTGTCACTGGGATGACACCAACACTGTAATCCAGAACGTTGCCATACGGCGTGTAACCAGCGTACTTCAACTTCCCGGGAATGATACCTGCGTACGGGTATGTTGGGGCAATCACTGCATCGACAGGACGTCCAGTCCCAGTGAGTTCCTTCGTACTGTTCCAATAATCCATGTATCGCTTTCGATAGTCCCAGATGGCGATGTTGACATTAGCCATTTCGGTTGCAGTCGACTGTTTTCCAGGCTTTGCTCCAAAGATCTGAGACACGGAGTCTACAATAGGCTCACCGCTCAGTGCAAATTTGCTGAGAACATCTGTCGAGCCGTCGAAAAGCCATGTAGCCATCTACAAAGATTAGTGTGTGAAAAGGGAGGAGAGGGTTTGAACCCACTGAAAGTTGAGTCGCCTCGTCGTGACTTGGAGGATGCCAATCAATAACTTTGTGGCCGAGACTCTCGACTTTTTCGATCAACATGTCCAGACCACGTGAGATTGGTGGTTGCGGCTGCACAACGCCATCGTTCCGCATAATCCCAAATACCAGCTGTCTGCTTCCCTTTGTCGCCCGCAGAAAGTCCTGGTACATATCATCTCGCCATGGAATCTCGACAACTCTCGGATCCGAAAGCCACGGTTCTTGCGAGAGAATTGACTTCATCAAAAGAGTCAAGCCTGCGGCAGATGACGATAGTGGCCCCCAACTGAACGGCACCATATCCTGGCCCTCCATAACGCGGTTGACACCTTCAATCGGCAAGCGGCGATAACTTGGCTTCAACCCAAAGAGCCCATTGAGTGCAGCAGGATGTCTTATCGAACCACCAATGTCAGAACCCAGCCCTATGACACTTCCACGAAGAGCGAGCAGCGGTCCCTCACCACCCGAGCTTCCACCTGAGGAAAGCAGTCTGTTGTAGGCATTTGTCGTATAGCCTATGATGTTGTTCTCGGTTTCGGCAGCAAATGAGGCTTGTGGCACAGCTGTCTTGCAGTAGAGAATTGCACCGAGAGATCGTAATATCCTGGCAAGCTCGGCGTCTTTCTTAGCTGGGACGCCGATGAGCCCGACGAATCCATTGGTAGTGTCGACACCTTTGACATTGATTGAGTCTTTCAGACTGATGGGTAGTCCGTGCAATGGCCCTATCGGCCTACCATGCTCTTTGATGTATGTATCCAGTTCTGCGGCACGTTTGATTCCATCTTCAAAGAAGATCTCATGGAGTGCATTGGTAATTTGATGTGCGATAGCTGCCCTATGACTGAATGCTGTCACAACAGAGACTGAAGTCCACTTCGTGGTTGCAATGCTGCCCAGGATCTGATCTAGGTTCGCTTCGGTGATGAGAATTTCTTCGGAAGACAAGAACTGGTGAAGATAATCGCCAGTTACATTTCTCTGTACAGTTGTTGAGGGGATTGACGGAAGACGCCATTCGGGGCGGATAGCAGAAAGTAGAGACTCGCGCTTTTGCTCTGCTTTCTCTTGCCAGGTGCCCATCCTGATTATGAATTAAGCTCGGATGAAGAATTTAGAAGGTATTCACGTTGAATCTGCAGTTCTTAGAGGTATTTGTACAATGATTTTCCCAAGCCGGAGTATCACTCTGCTCTTGTTAATCGTGTTGCTCGGTAAGCGGACCGCATCCATAAGCTGGCTGCATCAGTAAGCTACCTGCATGTGTACATACAGGTAGCGATCACCGATGATAGGATCGGTTCCTGAACCATGATAGGTTGATACCTTCTTACCGATAGCAACATCAACGAACGTGGCAGAAGACAAGAAAGGCAATTCATGCGCAAAAGGTAACCGTATCTGCACAATGACGTTCGGAGTACGTACCCGCATCAAACAAGTTGTATCATGTTCCTACACAGTCTTCACACATGGCGCAACACTCTACACAATGAGACAAATTTCTCTCATATATGGAACTCATAGCTTCACCTGCGACATGCAGCTTCATTTTCAACTTTACTCTACCCTCACTTGACATTCCTTCCAAGTTGGTGTCTATACAACAAAACCCACTCAACATGTGCACTTACTTGATTACCATATTTGCCTGCAATCACTGCATAGGCTTCCGGTGCGAAACCTGTTGCTACACTGCTCGGTGCCTGCGTTGCCCGAGGACAAAGCGTGAGTTCAGCTGCTTAAAGTAATGGAAGTGCAAGGATTGCGAAAAAAGGTTGTCACGGAACATTGTGGCTCCTACTCATTATGCAGCGGAGAGCACTGTCGCAAGTTCGAAATCGTGACCATGATATCTTAGAGACTCCACTCATTACTGTATATAGTACTAGATCCACACTTGCACCTGCGTTTACCCCTTCTAATGCTTTTCGACTGGCTTGAACGCTACACAAAACATGACAATGAAAGAGTGACGATTAGGAAAGAACAACGGGGCTCCTTGCATAGTGGATATCGTGTGGTGAATGCGCTAGAAATGATGCTGAAAAGGAACCGATACCAAGTGGAAACATCGAACGAAAACTAAGAACCACCTGTTGGTGTTATGATGCTCGTTCAGGTGTCCAGTTCTTGTACAAGCAAGAGCATAAGCTGCCAGCATCTTGCGCTTTCAAGCTAACTTGCTCGCCTGAAGATTTTGTGCACGACGGGACGTTCTTGCCGCCACTTACAACCTGCTCAATACGTACAGCTATATGTCATTCAGTAGACGTTCACTGAGGGATTACTGTGTTGTTGCTTACCGTAGGGCCAAACATCGTTAGGCGCGTTAGTCACGCTAATTGTATCGTCGGGGTACGACCTTTGCATCTTTGTGTAAAGATAGGCCTGCAGATCAGTCGCACCGTAGTCGCATTCGAAGTCGCCTTTCGAGGTACCGATTGTTCCAGTCATATTGACTGATTTTGTCCGACTGATCTGGAAACGGTAGCGTTCTGTGTCCTTGCCTTCATCGAGTAAATCCAGTGGTGCGTTTTGGAACGTCATGTACAGTACTGAATTGTCTTTGGATGAGACCTTGTATGAGCCCGAAGTACCTGTGATCTCCCAGTTGATGACTGCCAAAGACTTCTGCGGGTCTGAGTAGTAGTCGGTGTATGGCGCGCAGGTCCATGTCGCGTTGTTGCTCGTGCAGTCCGTTTGCATGGTGTCAAGGAAGGTAACGAGCGAGTAGGTACCGACGGGGAAGTTCGATGGAACAGAAGAGGGTGTCAATGTAGAGGTCGGTGTAGATGATGCACCCGCCCCAGTGCCTGCGCTCGTCCCTGTACCACCGAGCTGGGAATCGCCATTTGTGGTTGGGGTCGGAGAAGAGCTGTCATATCGACTGTCAGCGTGTTGCTACATATAGAGTAATTGGAACCCCATGCATACCTGCTTGGAGACTTCTTCTTCAGACCCACAGCAAGCCCGACTGCCAATGCTACGATAAGTGCAACGACCATGGCACCAATTAGAGCCAGCCTTTTCCATCCCCATCGCCTTCTGTTGCTCCCATCCTTGAACTGTTTGAACTTCTCGCTCCTTGGCGTATGGAGGTCACTCCACACACTGACACTGAGGTTGCTCCCGTTATGACTTTGACCCTCCATGCTCTCTCTTGGTGTGTCCCCTAGCCTCCCACCTGTGATCACCGACAGGAATCCAGACTTTCGAGTCTCGTGAGCGTGTGAGACTGGACCAATATGTTGATGTGTCGGATCGTTACAGTATGTACTAGTCGTGGTGACCTCGATTTTCGATTTGGGTTCCGCCTTGGTGGGTTTACTCCGTATGTGAGTGGACTCGAGAACGATCGACAGACGCTGACCAGCAGGCGTGGAAATGCGTTTGGCAGGGCGTTCATCGTCGATAGGTTGATGAGCGCTCGAGCGCTTGGAGCGGAAGTAGTCCATGGCGATGACGAAGGCGTCTGCACGACTGGAAGTGTCTTGCCTCAGGCGTTGAGGGGTGGAATGTAGCTATGCGTGGCTCGTGTCTGAGCTTTCTTCCGCAGTCAAGTATCGTTCGATGTTCGACCCTACCGTTAATTGGTGCGCTAGATAGTCATGTCAAGGCTTAGCGATGTTTGACTTGAGCAAATCCGCGAAGTACAGTAGAAATGACAGAAACAGCTCGGCTGCTTGAAGAGAACACAAGGAGACAGTAAGACCGATCCACGACGTCCCTAACCGGACCGTACGGCGTCAAGCTCCACTACAGGAACTCTATGAGGTATGAGCACATGGCATGAGCTTCAAATCACGCACTAGCGGCCTAATAAAGCCATAAACTCGCCCGTTACAGCTAGCCGCTCGATCCTATCACACTCGCGGGCAACCATGTGGCGGTTTGCTCACGCTATTGAGGCTTGGTCCACCGGAACGATACTAGTTCGGGGCGGGAGCAGCCAGGACGGTGATGATCCGGCGCAGGGAAACTTTCGAGGTCCAGAAGCGTACAAGTCGAGGTGTTCCATTGCGCAATGGACATTGTGATTTGAGATCAGTATCCCCAATCTCTGACCGCCTGTGACTTGGACAACAGACGGGTGGTAAAACAACCGTTGAGCGCTCGACGAGTCGTTTGTTTTGCTGTTGTGACACGAACACGGGGCAGACGCGAGCCTTGACTCGTGCCAAGGTTTGTTCCTGCATTTGGCAGGGATTATGTGTCATGATTGGGTCACGTGCATGCACGGTGCCATCAAACCTGACAGCCGTCACAATCCAATTGCCGCTGGAACGCGTTGACTCTACGCGTGATGAAAGTGAACACCAACGTCCAGGCGAAATGGTCTGCAGCATAGCCAGTGCAAATATGCGACCCCATAGAAGAACAAACGCGTGCACTTCATCACACGCTCGCTGACCGTGCTTTCCTCTGGCGCGTCACGCATCTCCAACAAACGCACTTTCCCCTACTATTATCCTCACCTACTTTTGTGACACTGTCGAGCTCCCGTCCCCAATTTTCTCTCTTTACTAGCTATAAGGTCACTGTGGCATTTGGCTGCTGAGTGTCATATGAACAGCGCAATAGTGATACCACCTGTCATTTTGTGTGCTGTGCAAACCAGGCAGTGACGAGATCTCGAGTGCGACTTGCATCTCAGCAATCTGCAACTGCAATCTCCTCACCACGCCAACCTGGTAGCGCACTCACGCAAACATGGTTTCAACGCGCCGGATCACTGTGCAGCTGCGGCCAGGTTCAGACGGAGACGCACTTCATGTACCCCGACCAGGCACCCATACTCAACTTAACCCACCAACACTTTACCTTGAGAAGATTGGCCAACAATGGCTCGAGGCCCGTGGTGACGCTCAGTCTGGGGTCAAGTATGCTCTCGCAAGCCTACCAGCAGGTTATACGCTGTGGCATCGTCCTCGCCCTAAAGACCCCAAACACTTCGACAAGTATCTGTATGGGCATCCTAGTCACAAGGTTTTCGATTCCCCCAACCGCTTCTACCCCCACTTCGAGCACCTTATGGACAATGGCGGAGACAGTATGGGATGTCCATGCACGGTATGTAATGGCAGCTCTGGCGTGCTGCCCAGAGCACGAAACTCCAGCGGTGGATCGTCACGCCCGTCATCATCACACAAGTTGCACTCGTCGCCAGCTGTTCCAGGAATTCTCCCAGACTTATTGCCAGCAAGTAGACCACCACTTACTCCGGCTGTGCAGCACTTGGGGCGCCCCAAGATGCTAGGTACAGGCATGGACACCAGCCGAGTAGACGAAGAAGGTACCCCAGATGTCTATCGCAACTTAGTCAATAAGCTTCGTCGTTTTGGTGAGATCGACGAACTGATTGAAGAGCCCATGAGTCTGGACTGGAGGGCTGAAAAAGAGATTTTACCTGAGTCACTTCAAAAGCTCAAAAGCAGTCAGCAATGGGTTCCTCGCGTGGGAGATATCGTACTCTATGTTCGAGAGCTCCCCGAAGACGTTCACATCATTCGGCACCCTATCGCAGGAGACTACAGGATGTATAGTGAGCGCACTAAATTATGGATTGGTTATCCAACATGGGAAGCTGGGCTTGTTGGACAGACCCCGACTGAACCAACCACAATCGAAGATATCTGCGAGAACGGCGACAAACAGACCAACGTCACATATTCTGGTATACGCGTTGAGCCCTTGCCGGATGTTAACAATACGGACAAGTCGTTGTCGAAACGCCACAAGTACATCCCAGTTCGACACACTCGTCCTTTCGCTTTGTGGAAACAGCTCCTCCATCGGGTAACCAAGTTGCACCGAACTGTGACGAATGCACAAACTGTTACTTCAACCATGTCACTTATGGGCAAATATCGCTTCAAGGGTGTTTGGCCGGACGCTTCCATTTATTGCCATGGCATATACATTGGACACGAGATGCTGGTTGTTGGCGACGCTGCTCGCCTGTTGCCGAACGCCAGCCATGGCCAGACGACATGTACGGATATTCTAGTCATTAAGTCAATTCGTTTGAAGTGGTCAGCTCTAGACAAGGCTTCGGACAATGACTGGGATGAAGGTCGACCATACAACTCTTCCGTCTGGATCTACGGCGCAGCTTTTACCAGCGATCCGGCTCGTATGAACAAAGAGTGGTTTTCAGATGGACACGTGCGTCCACCGACGGCTGCTGATGACTACGGCGATTGGCATCCGCTTCACCCACCCACCAAAGAGCTTGCGATCCCCTACTCGCGCGTCATGGGTCGATTGTACGAGCGTAATTCTATGGCCTTATGGCTCAACACAAAAGTCGAGAACACTCCCTTACTCGACTCTGGTCGCGAAGGAGTTGTGGATGCACGTGCCTTCTCTAGAGATCACGATCGACGTATCTCAAGCGAGCCTAACGCGACCTGGTATTGGGGCGACAGTCGTGCTCAAGCACTCGACCTGCATACCGTTAACGGCCTCGATGTTGCTGCCCACGATCAACTGCGCGATCCCAAAGAATGGCGAAAGAAAATCAAGATAATGGAGGGGATGACGAACAAGATCCTCCCTGCCGCCAACCCTCTACCAAGCTCTGAATTTGCTGGACGCAACCTACGCGATTTCATGGCGCCATCTCTGTCAGATCTGCCAGTAAGAACACAGTTATCAAGGGCTGCAGATGACACAAGCATCATCAGCAATGCAACTGGTTCCTCGAGCACGGGAGGAGGCTCCATTACCGCAGCTCCGAGGAAGAGGTCGCACATCTCTGATCTTAGTGATGAGGAGGGCGGAGACGAAGACGAAGACGAGGTGAACGGGGAGATCAAGCGAGCCATGAAGATCGTTGAGGACAACGCCACCGGGCAAACGAAGAAGGCGAAGGTCACTGTCGTGATCGACTGAAGTTGTTGAGGGCGTTATACACCAGATGCGGTACCTGCACATGGTGAATGGATTCTCGCTCTTGCACAGCGGTCGAGCTACAAGCGCACATGATCGCTTGCAAGCTTGGGAATGGGAACATGTTAAATCATATATTATAACACGATCAAGGATATGCGAGCTGCGGAACCTATGTCGATACCCCCTCTACGAAATCAAGGGTGTCGAAATTCTACCGAGGACGGTGTGGGTGTGCCATCACAAGTGTAGCCAAAAGGATAGATAAAATAAGTATAAGTAAACATATCAGATACAAGCGCTCGAAGTGATATATTGTGAAACGATCTGCAGTCCACTACCAAGGATCTACATGTAGACTTGAGGAAGAACAAAAAGCGATAACGCCGGCCCCAGATGCTATGTCAAAGAATGAAAATGCGACGCCGGTAACCTTGTGTCGCACCGTCGCTATGCAGACAATCTGAAGGACAAAAAAGAATCGTTGTCTCACTAGGAAAACCCCAACCTTCCAACAGTCTAATAGGACTTATATTTCTGCAGCCAAGTTAGCGTTCCGCTGTGTAGTATTCGGAGCAGGGTACTCACGTCTTCAATTTTCCTCCGACTACTCTCGTCCAACGCGTTGCCTACTCCAAGTAACGCGTTACTCAGAGCCTTCGTGGCCCCTACCGCCGGCCTCAGAATGACGGTCGGTGCATGCCTGGCTAGCGCCCTTGCCACACCGACACCACTCCCCTCTTCCATAACCTCAGCGGGGATAGCAATTACTGCATCCCGCGCAGTTAGCAAATCACGCTCTAAGTGTCTGGCAGCACTGCGTAAACCGGCGCGCACGCCGATGGGCTGGTTTGCGTAATGGCTCACCGCGCGCGGTTCTTCGTCTGGGGACGGCGGGTCTGAGCCATTCCAGTCCAAGTGCTGAGAGCGGGGCGAGCGGGTATTGGGAGATGAGGAAGTTTGGTTAGGGTTGAGGAAGGCCTCGGCGCCCTCAAGCAGGTTCTGAGTTCCGATTGCGACTTTTGCGCCAAGGCGAGCGACTTCGCTGGTTGTATTTTTTGCAAAGGCGTAGACGCCTTTCTGTAGGCTGCGAACGATGCGACCATCTTTCTTATACTCCCGCATGGGCACAACAACAAGGTCCCGAACGCCAGAGCCGACATTGACGAGGGGGCGGACAGCAGCGAGACCAGAGAGAACATAAGGGAGTTGGTTGCGTTTCACATCGGGCATCCAGACATCATTGAGCGTTTTGTGTAGCTTGTCGAAAGAAGTTATCCCATACACAATGGCGTGGCGGAGGGTGATATCTGAGCCGTCGAGGATAAGGAAGTTCATGAATTCCGTTGTGTGGCCGGAGCGTATGCCACCATAATCGACACGCTTAGGCTTGTAATCAAGCTTCAACTGGACTGCTTCGACTTCTAGGCGTTGAATAAAGGGTTGTTCGGATGGTGCAGTTGGTGTTTCGGCCGAGTCGTTTTTAAACTCGAAGAAGCGAGTGATAAAGTCGAGAGCATCTTGATCGACGTGCAAACGCAGGGGAAGAACAGATACCTGCATTCAAGTTAGTAAATTGGGAATGTATAGCTCGAATCAGGCTTACTCTGATTACGAGTTCGGAAGCTGCAAGGTCAGTGACGGGTTTGACAGTGAGAAGGTTGAGGTTGATCATTGGCCGATTCATCTCTCTTTGGCTAGGAGGGATCACACATGTGATGAACTTCTTCCATGTCGAGGTCGGTACATGATCGAATATTTCAAAGTCTTGGACACGAACATCAAGCGAGTTCAGCGTTTCGCCTGAGTCGGGTGGAAATACAACAAGGTCGACTGCGACGCCCATCAACGAAAATGCGATCTTCTTATGCTTGCTGCGCTCAAGCTTCAAGCGGCGGCGGCCCGATTTGGTTGCACTGCGAGGGCGGGCGGTCGCTCCTGTGGATCGAGTTGCAGTCGAAGTGGCGTAACTGCCTGTCTCACTAGCCAGGTCGTCGATGTCGTGATTGATGCGTCGTGCAAGGGCACCTCTTTCCTCTTTTATGGGCACACCAATCCAGACCGAGTTGAACAGAAAGTCTTCTTCGACAAAATCGTCGTCTTCTTCTTCGTCTCGGACATTTCGCCTCCGTTCTTCAGCGCGAGCTTCGACATTGTCGACTGCTTCTGTGATGATGCTTCGGGTTCGTGGCCAGTCATAGCCATCAAACAAATTCCAGATGATATTGACGTCGCGGACTTGGATTTTCAACGGTGCATCTGGGGTTTTGAACTCGTTCGCAAGGTGGTATTGGTTTTGCGTTGAATCCCATTTGCGAGCTTTGCCTTTACGTTCCGAGTCGGAATCGTTGAAGTAGTCGGTGCTGAAGTCGAAATTGTCTTCGCCTTTCGTAACTTCGTACTGCTCCTGGAAACTTTCGAGAAGACCTCGGTCGCCTCGCTGTTTTACGACAGGAGAAGCAGCCAACGCGCCGAGGTCATCCTCACCCAGCATGCTGTCGCCCATGTCCTCATCGGTAGGTAAGTCCTGATTGTAAATGCTCCCTACAAATTCTAGGTTTGTGGGTACCTCATCTTCAACAAGATCCGCGTTATCCATGAAATCATCATCCTCAGTTCCTTCGTCAGTAGGCATCGCATCACCAGTGAAGGACTCCATCATTTCTTGCAGCGGCACAACGGTGCGATACCTCTCAGCCGTGGAAGGTGGACTTGGCGGTTGTAGACCATTCAGTATATCAATCAAAGTCTGTGTGGAGTCTGCGCAAGATTCAAGGACAAGAAGTTCGTTCTTGAATTCGACGTTGACGAGCTGCGGTGTGTCCTTGCCATCGCCTGCAATGTCGACTAGAACCTTGGCAGCAGAGATGGAGCTGAGCGAGACGAATCCCAGGCGACTTAGCTCTTGCAAATGCCGATTCATGGTCGTGGTGCTAGCGGGCGTCGCCTCCTCGGAGTCCGTGTCCAGACGTGCAACATCGTCGATGGCATGTATCGAAGCTCTTCGTAGCTCCAGCTTGACCGAGTAATTGTCCTTAGCCTGTTTTCCGGCAAGGTGAGCTTCGGTAAGAACGAACAGGCCCTTGGAAGGTACGTTGCGAGGATTCAGGCCAATTGCACAGCTTCTAAGTAGCAGGTCAATCTGCAGTGGCTTTGCAGTAGGTCCAGAAGGTGAGCTGGTCTGAGATGACTGTCGACTGATCGGTTTCGGTGAGTTCGATCCTGTGATAGTTGCTACACTTGATGCGATGCCTATGGCGATATCTTCGACCGTTCCGTCGTCGGCTATACCGAGTGCGGCCATCACAGTCGATACTCTGTACTCAGCGCAGAGATTGAACAATTTTGCCTTTACGACGGGCTCTAGCTCATCACCAACCACCCTGACCATTATCATGGGCAGTTGATCTTGCGGTCGGAGGCTAACTACTTCGTGAACCAAGTTCTCGTTTTCTCGCTTTAGAGACGCGGTTCCGACCTCTAACGCAAACAGCGCAGGGAAGCCGACATGTGCTACAGAAGCGTTCTGCGCAGCGATGGCAACGTCTCCTAGCTTGTCATTGATTGCGACATTGACGTCCAACTGTTGTACCAACGCCAGTGTTAATAGCCCGGGTCGATCGTCCTCTGGAAGGTACTTCGTGACCTTGGCCAAGCGAGCCAGTTCTGCTCCAAGTGTTTCAAACGCATGCATTTGTTCCAGATCGGACACTCGGACACCAACACTGCCGACTTCGACTCTCAGAACAGACCCCTTACGTCGTTGACGGAGAAGAGTGTCGATTAGAATGTCTTCGTTGTTCTCGTACGGATCTTTTGATGGGGTGATCAACGATATAAGTCTTGCGAGATCAGTCTCCTCAGGCGCGAAAAGGAAATTCACAGTCGTCCCCTGCACCTCAACCAACAACGGTGCGCCTTTCTGGGATGTATCTAGGTAAGGCCCCGAAAGTTGCACCTCGGATACTTTTAATCGAACGTTGCTTTGGCGAACTGCTATGCGTACAGTGGTTGTTTGAAGCTGTATCGCACAACTGCGACCTTTAAGTAAGCAGCTCACCTCGCCAAGTTGTATCTGTATTTTTGGCATGTTTGAAGCCTGCACGGGTGTCGCAGGCACTGATGGTACATCGCCAAAATGTACACCTCGCGACTTTGGTGGTGGCGGACTCAGAATTGGGCTGTTCAGGGCGTGATTCGAGCTGATCGAATTACCAAGCTCGAGAATACCACTGAATCCACCAAAAGAACTCAGAGCATCATCCATGTGTTGAATGTCGAAAGCAACCTTGAGGGGTCGTGTAACAATCGTAATTCGCTTATCTGTAACCTGTTCGTAGTCGATCTCAATATCATGGTTGAGTTGCTCAGAGAGGTTGCTGACCGAGCGCCTAGATCGAGGTCGCGCATTTTGGAACGAGATGATATCTATGCCTAAGGAGGACAAGGTGAAGGTTTCGATCTGAAGTTTCGTACGAGTTGTCCCCATACTGCTCTGACTAGTCATGCGCACTGCGGAAAGGTTCGTTCTCAGCAAGGCATCGCTCGGCTTCAAGTCGAGCATATGGCTTGATGGATTGCTGCTTGGAATTGACCCAGCCAGCACATTCTCTAGCCAAGCTACACTTATATGCTTGACCGTCATCTCCACAGTACTCGCATCGTCGTTGCGTGTTTCCTCAAGAGGCGAATTCGGCTTCGCCTGTTGAGGCTCATCTGCGAAAGCATTGAGCACTCTGCTCAACATACCAAACAGAACGCGACCAGTGGATAGATCCACATGGCCTGCTACTGAACCAATATCTATGATGACGTTTGAAGAAGGTGCTGCCTTGGTATGTTGCGGAACGCGTGTTGGTTGAGGAGGCCTCCGTAATGACTCTGCCATAGAACCTGCACGGCGAGAAGATGTTGAGTGTGCGTAATTAGAGAACGATCCCGGCATTTCGGCAAAAATAGAATCCTCTCCGAGTCTGGCTGGTGTGAAGTTCAGGCTCGACGCATCGGATGCTGCTTCAGCGCTTGAATCGGCATCCGATGGTTTTTCCTTGTCGAGTCCCAACGGGAACCAGACAGTGACTTCGTCGATGGTCAGAAACACCTTCGCTTGCTTCTCAACAGTACTCTCAGTGTCGGCAACTAGTTGAGCTCGAGTTAAGCCAGGAGATCCTACTGTACTTTGGCGACTTCCGGGTCGTGGAGTTTCGCAACTACCTTCCATTTCAGAAAGCGGCTGCAGAATACTTCCTGATATCATTTCTTCTGGTATTGAACCTGATCTATCTGAGGCAGTGCCACGGCTAGACGTAGAAGAAGAGTCCCATCCCCCAGGGACATGCTTTTGCGAGGAGGTGTTTGGTGTCGCACTGATGGCGCTCATGTACATGCTTTCAGAGGCATCTTCGGAAGAAGACATTGATTCTGACACATCTTCGGCGCTTACTGAGGGGGAGGCGAAGGAGTGTGTGCTAGCAGGGCTCTGCTGCGCATTCGCAAGGAGCCGACTAGGCGTTATGATTTCATCGGTGGGGGGCTCAAGCGGATCGTACCCTATTGAACGTGATAAAGATATCGGCATTCTCTCTTGCGAAAAGGAAACTCCAAGGCCAGACACGGTTGGCAAGTCAGACAGCGATGCTTCACTAGCTGATGGTGACAATTCAGCCTCCCTGCTCGGAACTGAGTCATCAGAATTCCAGATGTCTCTCTCCTCCGGCTGTGTGTTGGCTTCCAGATCCTCGTCGAACCTCGAGTCTAGTATATGGTGTTCTAGAGCATAGTCTAGTACGCCTTCATCATCGTACAAAATGCTACTCCCACTTAGCCCCTGAGTAGCAAGAGGGTGCTGCGGTCGACCTGGTCCATCTCGATAGTTACTCTGCCCCAGCCCATCGTCAGAAGAAGCATCGGCGAACCGATCATCATCCACAGTAGCTACGGACGCAGCAAGCCGGGATATCTCATGCTGGGGCGTCGCGACTGGTGTTCTTACTTCGCTTCTCGATTGTTCGATTGACGCATCTACAGGTAGCGCAGTGGCTTCCTCGACCTTGACAGGTGGAATCTCTTCTTCTTGAACTGGCTGTGTTTCGTAGTCACTCTGCAAAAATGCAGCGCTTGCGGAAGGCTCGTGGGACGATGGTTGCTCGGTCGATATCTCAGAGCGCATGGTTTCAGGTGATGGTGGCCGCGAGACTCGTGACTTGGAGATGAAGCTCTCACCGTCTGACACGAGCCTAGCACATATGTTTTCAATACGCAATCGCCGCTTCCCAAGTCTCGACGAATTGCTGTGCGGTAATGTTGTTGAGCTGACCTCGACGTATGGTTCTTCAGCAGTCACAGAATTAATACCTACACGCTCAATGTGGAAATTGAGAGATACTGGCGATGTTTCACTGGATTTTGATGGGGTATTTGGCTCGTTGAGTGTCTGGTCCTCGACTTCGATATCAATATTGTCGATCACGATGCTAAGTCGGTCGAGAGCGGTGTTCAGAATGTTTCGCAAATACGTTGGGAGCGCAAGTGGTGCGCCTACGCCTGCGGGACTGTCATCTTCACCATCATCGCTCCAAGCTGTCGACTCCTGCAGAGAGCTCGACTGAGACTGCAGCTCCTGCGCAAGCTCCTGTATTTCTTCGGTGGGTTCTGTCCGGATGAATGATTTCGCAAGCTCGTCAACGGTCGGCACATGTTCGTCCGCATCGAAGGCTACGTCACTCTGGTCGTTGTGAGGTGACGATGCTCTCGCTCGGGGCGGTAAGGGCTTGTCAGCCTGCTCCGTTGTCACATGCTCGCCATCTTCAACCAAGTTGGCCTTCACCTGTACGCCATCCACCTCTATAGATATCTGTGGGACGCCAAAGTCGAGGACGAACGTAACTCGAAGGAGCGAGGCTTTGGCTGTCGATAGGCGGATTTCAGGCGGTAGCTTGAGATGTAAGAGGGCGACGAGTTTCTAAGGTTTAAACATAAGCCGACTGCAGCGACATGCCTCATGTGTAGAATACATACCTTGACGTGTAATCCGACATCCCTGACTTCAAGAGTAGTCCTCTTACCAACATCGACACTCACGAATTCTGCGGGGTCCTTGTCGAGGATGTCAATGTGCCGGAGCCCATAAAGCAGGAGCTTCTTGCCAATGGAACTCGACACTGCTGAGAAGAAGGCCATGATGATCGTATCGGTAGTCGAAGCGCCGGTTCACAGGCTGCAGGCAGATCAAGCGCCTACCGCCGTACTGGAAATATCGCCATATGTGTTGATATGCTCGGTGGACCGTTGTGTGTTCCGTAGCCTTAGTGGCGGCCGTGTACCGTGGCGTGGTATGCGCTTGTACCCTGCTTCCCAGTATTTGGGCGTTGTAAAGTGGGGACTGGGGTATCGTTCACAGAGACGCGTCAGTAGGTGAGCGGAGGGTTGTAGAGTGCAGAAGGGTTTGCGAGGCGAAGTGGCAGTCGCGTGGCGTCCAGCGAGCCGTTGACGTGTGTAAGAGTGTCACGGGAGGAAATTCAGTCTAGGATCTAACAGAGCAGAGGGTCTTATGCATAGAGGCGTGATGCACTGCACCAGGCCACAGCGTCACAGGGCCAGGTCCCCGCTGGCTATCGATACCGAACCGACCCATAGGGCCGACCTGACTCGTGCGTCTGATAGGTGATGAGCTGCTGCAACCGCGTGTCAACAGTAGGACTGGAGTTAGTGAGCGAAGGAGATCGACACGAATCCTAAAGTTTGTCAGTATGAGCGATGTAGGCGCGTCGTAAAGTGAAACTTGAGTTCTTGCCTGCATGCATTTGGCTCTGCTGCCGCATCTGGCATCGGCGATTACGTCAGCATTCGCTTGTCTTCATATGGAAGGAACTTAGCCAACGGAAGCCGCCGACGCTGTTGCCTTGAACATTTCTGTTGTACAATCCAAAATCATCTCTTGATACTGCAGAAGTCACAACATGATGTCGAACGAAGCTGCAGATGGCGACGACTGGGAGAAGGCTGAGGGCGTACCGAGCCTAAGCGATCCTTTCATTCAGAAGTACCTATCAGGAAGAGATGCATTGGTGCAGCAAGAGAAGAAGCAACGAAGCGGTTGGTGACCCAGCAATGGTCATGTTACTTGGTTCACAATGGTCTGACAACTTTCAGACTTTCTTTTCCGCCAAAATCTCTCGCCCATGGCCCAGGAGGCAGCTGCCATTGTGTCTCAGATACGTTTTCAAGAACAGCAAACCCTCTGGACCAAAGAGTACGAGGACAGTCTCCTCACTCCTCATGTTGACGTCTTCCCTGGTATGATGTTCTCGCTCGCTAAAGACCGCATGGAGAAGAGCAAGCTTTGGCAGATTGTCAAGAAGATGCCAAAAGGAACACTACTGCACTGCCACATCGAGGCCATGGTCGATATCGACTGGGCACTTGAGGAGGGCTTTAACACCGAGGGAGTTGCTGTTGTCGCGGATGGACCTCTTGTCGACGAGCAGACACGACGAAAGACAGGGTTCTCGTTCGTGTACTCGAAGAAAGCAAAAGATGATGCGTCGCTCTGGGCAGCGGGTTATGCTGCCAAGACTCCAATACCGATCAACGTAGCCGCCGACAGCTTTCCTGAAGGAGGCAAGAAGGGCTTCATAGAATGGGTACGGTCTCGAGTCACAATCACTCCGTCAGAACACCTGTCACACCACGAAGGACCTAACGAAGTCTGGCGAAAATTCATGTCCTGTTTCCCCATCCTCGGCTCACTTATCTACTACGAGCCGATATACCGCAAGTTTCTCCGCAAGATGTTCAAAACTCTCCTTGACGACGGGGTCTACTGGGTCGACATGCGCTCGGCTTTCTACACACCTTATCGAAGAACAGGACAGGAGGATTGGGACCCAGACTTTTTCAACATGCTTGACCACGTGAGTGATGAGCTTGAAAAGTTCAAGAAGAGCGAGGAGGGCAAGGACTTTTGGGGCGCGCGAATGATCTGGACTACAATTCGCCAGTTTGACAAGAAAGCAGTTATTGAGAGTGCGTTATCCCCATATATCAGTCCAAGGTTCAGGATCGTTTACTAACAAAACACAGGCATGAAAGCATGCATCGAGATGAAGGTCGAATTCCCCGAGATCATCGCAGGATACGACCTCGTCGGGCAAGAAGATCTCGGACGCCCACTCGCCGACCTCGCACCCGAACTCTTCTGGTTCCGCAAGCGATGTGTAGAAGAAGGCGTAGACATCCCCTTCTACTTCCACGCAGGCGAGACGCTCGGCGACGGCGATAGCACAGACGAGAACCTCTTCGACGCCATCATCCTCGGCACACGAAGAATCGGCCACGGGTTCAGCTTGTACAAGCACCCTCTCCTCATCGACATGGTCAAGGAAAAACGCATCCTCATCGAGAGTTGCCCCGTCTCAAACGAAGTCCTCCGTCTCTGCGGCTCTATCATGTCACACCCGCTCCCCGCACTTCTTGCTCGCGGCGTCCCCTGCTCCCTCTGCAACGACGACCCAACTATCCTCGGCCAAGGCGTATCCGGCATGTCGCACGACTTCTGGCAGACGCTTCAGGGCTGGGAAAATCTTGGGCTCGAGGGCCTCGGTAGCTTGGCAGAGAACAGTGTGCGGTGGGCTAGCTTTGACGATCTGAGTGCAAAGGAGTGGACGCAGGATATCAAGGATGGCATGATGGGCAAAGGGCAGCGCGCGAAGAGGCTCAAGGAGTGGACGCAAAAGTGGGAGAGGTTCTGCGCGTGGATTGTGGAGGAGTATGGGGTCGATGTGGATCTTGACCCTGAGGAGTAGGTAGGGGGAAGAGGTGTATAGTGTGCTGTGTAGGTGGGCAGGACTAGGATTCAACTCCATTGATGTCGCTCAGCCGAGTCGACGTACTGCAGGTTTCCGCACTTGGCAGAGGTTTTGATTGTTCCGTTACAAAATTAAACAATTGCATACCAACGAACACCGCACAAGGCAGACTCGTCGCACTATTCCCATTGACCGTGACTATAGCGATGAGGCGCAGGGCAGAGATGTGGTGGCAGCGATGATGGGTGGCGTGTATCAGAGATGAAGGACAGACGTCACGGAATCTATTTTGTTTTCTTCCGGGATGGGTTATTGGGGAGAGAGTATGAGTGAGAGAGGACAGTGGCGGTGGCGGAGGCAGTGGCAGTGGTGGGATACAGCATTGGCTTCAGCAGGGCGATGATGTGGTGGCATTTGTTGTTTCAACGGAGTTCATTGTTGTCAGAGTTGTCCATGGCGCATCGTCCATGCCGCTGCTATAATGACGGAAATGTACATAGTCAGTCCAGTCCAATACATACACCCACCGCGATATAACATTTCAAATCAACAGTGTATGTATGTGCACGCAAGCAAAAGATCCGATGGCGTTTAGTATGTTTTGAGGCTGCGGCGTGGTGCAGGAGGAATGCATCGGCAGCGGCGCTGTAGCCTCTTTGTTGCTTTGGGCGACGAGGTCGTGTGGAGAGTTGGTGGAGGATGTGCCACTGGGAGGGCGGCTGTAAGCGCCTAGGGACGCCTAAGGAACAGCAAGCCAAGTGTGGAGATGTGGGTAATTGACGCTAGCAATGGAGTTGGAGCCGCAGTGAGCGGCGCGCTGTCCATGGAATCTGTTGACAGTAAAGTTTTTTGGGGGCGTGTTGGTCGACTGTTGAGGGATGTCGAGTCTTGTGCTCGTGTGGTCGTCAGCTGCTGAGCTTGGATCAGTGGTTCGCTCATCGAGAGGCAAGGCTGTTTGACGACCCGATTGGGTACCAGTCACTTGAGTGCATGCGAAGCAGGTGCTTTTTGATGTTGTTATTGGACAGCTGCTTCTGAGGGTTTCGCTTTGTTCTCAGCTTCAGACCCGATCGACGACCCACAGCTCGTCACAGGATCTAGGACCAAGGATCCAGGTTCAACAGCATCCGGGCTTTGTGCGACATGGCGCCAATTGACACGCCTGGAGACGCGGCTAATCGCAGACGCGGAAGCGGCATGTGTGATACGAGGAGTTGTGCCTCTTGATGTTTCGGTAGCGTCAGCAAAGCTCTCGTTTGTGTGGAAGCATTGAGGGCTGAGGAAGCTGACAGAGTGGCAGCGAATCGTTAATGAGCGCCCATGTGCTGAATGCACGGTTGGGCCGTGTTTCTAGAAATTCACTGGTTTGACTCCAGCAAACGGTGACTGCGCTCGAAACGGATCCACTCTGTCTATCTGTGTGCTGGCCACGTCAACAGGAGGATTTCACTTTCCAGGCCTAGGCACCGGTCAGACGGCTGGACTATCCAAGCTTCTGGGGCAGAGGAGCGTCTGTCTTCCGCGCGTGCACATGGCTGTTGGTGCCGGTGATTGGAGTCTCCCACTGCGGAAGGTGGTGCATTAGCGCGTTAGGAGACAGGCATGTCGAGCGTTGGTCCCATCCGAGACAGTGCACCGTTCACCACGAGCTGCGGGTGCTGGGCGGGCAGGCTGGGTAGTGGAGTAGTGGAGAGGCGAGGCGAGGGGATGCCGCTGAGGCTGACGGCAGGGTCAGAGCTGGGCAGACAGAGGACACTGCACTCTCTCCATGAAGCCATCTATCAGCAGCAGAAGCAGTGCACCGCATACTGTGTAGAGGCCTCTCCCTCTCGCCGCTCGAACCAGTGCCATGCTGCTGGATGTGACAACGAGCGATCCCGCATCTAGCGGGCGAGCTTTGGGCACGGTGGAAGCTGTTAAGCGCCGAGCTCCACCTGTCGCTGGCGAGCTAGCCAATCAGAGGGCAGCTGGGGGGCAGGGGTGCGGCATCAACAGCTGGAGACAGACGGGCGGGCACCAAGTCGTGGCCTTGGTGAGGACCATGGGTGAATGGGCCGTAGCTCGTCGTCTATCCCACAGACGCGCCGCATAGACCGACTATACTTGGTGCACTCCCGCCCCCAGCAGCTGGCCTGCTCTACTGTACTGCACAGCGTGTACACAGCACAGCATACGCCGTCCCATATACCGCCCGCGCTTCCAACGGCCACCCGCCAACGCTACCAACGCTGCCAACGCTCTTCGCGCCGCCCATCCCGGAAGAAAACAAAATAGATTCCGTGACGTCTGTCCTTCATCTCTGATACACGCCACCCATCATC
>JAPEUT010000410.1:0-17945 GCA_027946375.1 Neodidymelliopsis sp. IMI 364377
GTGGGTGGAGTGGGGTGTTGAGGGCAGAGAAGGCGTGTTGGAGAGTGTGAGTTGGGGGAAAGAGGGGAGTTTGTGCAGGGCGATCATCTCTGGCTTCTTCTCGTCTTGCGCGTCGTAGTACACGCTTTTGCTCTTGCTTGCGCTCGCACCCCTCTTCCGAGACGATTGCTTCGAGACAAAGGCAGGAGCAGATAAGGGACGCGTGAACGCCAGAGGTGGAAATGCCGGAGATAGGTGGCATTGCGATGTTGGTGTGGTGACAGGCGAGGCTATGGGGGAGGATAGGGACACGACGTACGCATGCTTGGTTTCCCTTGTGACGTTACTGTCTCCTTTGGCGAGGGCAGCGGCTTCTTCGTTGTGCACGGCGACTGAGAAGCGGCGCCAGAAATTGGGATCTTGGACCATGGCGCTGGTAGGTTTGTCCTCGACGAAGTGTATCGTTGGTGAAGCTCGTCAATGGATGAAAGGAGTGTCGAAGTGGTTGTTGTATTTGCGAAGCGAAAGGAAGTGACAGTTGTCGCAGTGTTGTTGTCAAATGGTTTTTGAGATTCGAAGTGAAGTGAAGTGGGGCCGGTCGGATATGAGGGTTCGTGAAGTCGAGTCGAAGATCCGTTTGACTGCCAAGCTGTCGTTGTAGCACCAGAAGAACCAAGTCACACCAGAGGAAAGCTGCGCATGCGACGTCGTGTTTGACAGAGCGAGAGAGTATAACACGTGAATATAATGGCGTTTTGGGAGTTGTTGTGGTACTTGAAATGAATGTTGTGTTGCACTGCAACAAGATTGGTAGTGGGGAACCGTTGTGGCAGACGGGTGATCCTGTCCTCGTTTTGAATTGAAAGGTCTTTGTGCCGGGGTATGCCACGGGAGGTGTCGAATGAGCGTGTATAGTTGGCAACGCAAGCAGACTGACGTAGGTGTGTAAGGAATGCAGCTCGTCAAGGCGCAGACAGAAGAGGAAGTGAAGGTGAAGGGAACTGGCTGTTACATAGCAAATAGAAACAACATACTTGGCCGTACATCACCCCTAACACAACAGTGCGTACTATGGACCTGGGTACATTGAGATGCAGCTGCCGCTCAGATCAGCAGTACAACAATTCTCGCGCTCTTCTGTGTGAAGCGTTCACCGTCATGGTGGTCCTTGTTTGACGACGTTTCCAGTGGGGCTGAAAGTGGCCAATCAGAGCTGGCTGGGCAGCGGACGAACGTTGGGGATCCCAGGCGCTCGACGCCGAAATTACACAAGGACGAGTCGAGACGCGAAGCAAGACGAGGATTGGCAGGTGCCTGATCGGCAAAACAGTTAGTGCAATGCGCAAAGGGCTGAGGATGTACCGGCAGCTACCCGCGCATGCAGGTACAGAAGGTTGGACGGGTGTACTTCATAGGGGCGCGGGCTCAACTGAACCGGGCCATGCGTGCAGCCAGCCTCGTGACGCGAGATGCGAGTTGCGTGGCCCCGAGCTGTCTCCCCTTTTGAGGTGATGGTTGACTCTGAAACGAAGCGCTAGGGTGGCCCGCAGCGTGCACAGGCATGCTGAGCAAGATGTTTAATCCTCCGTTCGATCCATAACTCTACCTCACAATCCTTGCCTTGACTGAGATCGTCATCTCGACACGCGTTCGTACCTGGCCTCTGATCACGATGCCAAAAGAAGAGCCGCTGCCATTCTGGAAAGTGAACGTGCCACGAGAACAATGGCCGGCCGAGTGCCCGGACTTCTTGTGCAACATCAGCGAAAAGGACCGCAGCATCATCGGGACGCCAGACGAGCAGTACACGCTGTTGACTTGGCCAGAGGTGCGGGAAATCGTCGGTACGGCAGTGCGTCTAGTGTGGAACGCACGAGTACTGACGGATGCGGACAGGCAGTGATCGTGTTGACAGATTTCACCGCAAACCATCAGAGTTGCGGCGGTACAGGGCGTTCACGTACCGGCTGGTCAAGGAGCATGGCAGCATTATGAACTTCATTGTGAATGAGCGGCTGCAGTGGAAGAGCATGAAGCCGAAGGGCCGGCCGTTTCAGTTCGATGGTACTTGCATCCCAACTAATATGTCGTGGACGTCGTCTAACGTGTTGCAGAGGACATCAAGATACTGTACAACGACTGGCCGTATGGCATCGACCCAGACATCGTGCATCTGGTGGTGTGGACCAAGTTTGAGCTGGAAGACGACGAGGAGACTGGCCTCTGCACAGCGGAGTCGCGCAGAGAGATTGACGAGTACGTCCAGAAGACATTCGCGTCGAGAGTCACAGAGCTCGTCTGGTTCAAGAACTGGAAGAGTCTCAAGAGCGTGCACGCGGTCGAGCACTTCCACGTCATGCTGTACAAGCCAGATCGCGAGTTTCTGCAGGAGATTACGCACGGCGATGTCCCCATGACTGAAAAATTCAAGTGAGCATTTGCAAGCATGGTCTTGGCATCACTGCGAAACAGTCTCTACGAAACAAGCTCTAGACGTAAGAAGCGGTATCGGGCGAAGAGTGTCTGGTAGAGAATCAGGGTCGCAGTACCCCTGTCGCTCACACCCCAAAGCGAAAAACCTGACAGGCGTCACTGTTGACGCCACACTTGTGGCGTACCAGTTTACCGCGGCATCTACTCTACTTTTCCACAATTCAACGCAGCGGTGAAAGAGGCGTTCAACAACGCTTTCGCACCGCTCGCCCGCCTCCCTGCTGTAGACTGGTGAACAATACTAGAGCGCATACACAGTACACACGTCTTCTCTCTTTGTTGTCACGCTCTTGTCTCCACTGAATCGCATCCCGCGCACGGCGCCCTGACCACCCGGCGGTGAGAGCGCAAAAAGTCGCGGAACAGGGGCTCCACCCGCAGACGGCGCCGCAAAGAGGGTCGAGTGCGTGTTCGCTCTTCACCTGCTTGCTCCCCTCTCTACAGCGTGCTCGTGTGCTGCTGTGACGCCAATTGCCCGACTTCGGCGTGTAGTTGTGCCTGAGAGAACCTGGTAGCCATCGTCTCGTCTCGTCTTGTCTAGTACAGCGCAGCGCAGCGCAGCCAACATTGTCGCACGCGGACAGGTCAGTCTGAGCCGCGAGCCACAGGTGAATGCATGAGCACTGACTTGTCCAAGAGCAGGAGTCGCCCACCGCGCCTGCCCATTCACTCCACGCGTTCTGTGGTACACCATCCCGGCACAGCCACTGCACCGCGTCACCGTCCATGCGAGCAGCCTCCTGAAGAGCCCCGCGCCGCCTCTCGCTGAATCAACTTCAGCAGAACACCATGTTTGGCTTCCTCACTAGCCGCTGGCAGTCTGCCACGCCCCATGCAAAGACGACGCCCACCTGGTTCGCCCACTCCGTCTCGCCCATCCTGCTCTCGGTCGCAAAGAAAGCATGCACCCACCCGATCCACACAATCGTAACAATTGCCTTTCTCGGAAGCTACTCGTACTTGGGCGTCCTCGACAAGGGCCTGCTGGACACCGACGACGTGCGTACCGGACGCGTTGACCTGCAGACCTTGCTGGCCGGCAGCAAGCAGCTCAGGGTAGGCGAGGAGACGAGCTGGCAGTGGCAGGTCGACGAGACGAGCGCAAGCGTACAGGCGCGAGAGCTCGCCCTCATCACACTTGTATTCCCTGATTCCAGCGCCATCAACTCGGCGCCCTCGCAGAATGCCATCCCCAGCAATGTTTCGGTCGAACGCCTGCCCAGCTCCTCGAGCTCTTTCTCAACTCTCTCGCAGGACACCTCGCTGGCCTACTCGATTCCCTACACCGAAGCCTCGGATTTCCTCATGGCCATGCAGGAGATCTCTGCGCCCGCCAACGTCGCAGACGTCCAGGGCTCTGACAAGGAGGGCACGCGTGAAGAGAAGAAGTGGATGATGCGCGCCTCCAAGAACGGCAACACTCCCGGTGGTGTGCGCAACTGGATCAACGATTCGTGGACATCGTTTGTCGATCTGCTCAAGGTATGTCGAGAAGTAGCTGCAAACCTGAACATCGCTAAGGAACGACTGGCAGAACGCTGATACAGGCGACATCATCATCATGGCACTCGGCTATCTCGCTATGCACTTGACCTTTGTCTCGCTGTTTCTTGCAATGAGGCGACTGGGATCCAACTTCTGGCTGGCCACTGCTGTGCTCCTCCAGTCTGCATTCGCTTTCCTGTTCGCTCTCGGCGTCACAGTCTACCTTGGCGTGCCAATCAACATGATCCTCCTGTCTGAAGGCCTACCCTTCCTGGTCGTCATCATTGGCTTCGAGAAGCCCATCGTTCTGACAAAGGCTGTGCTTTCGGCCGCCTTGGACGCTCGCCGCGCTGCAGAAGACAACCGTGGCGAGCCCCTTACGATCCAGTCTGCCGTGCAAATCGCCATCAAGAGGACTGGTTTCGAGATTGTCAGGGATTACTTCTTCGAGATTCTCATCCTAGTAGCGGGCGCCATGTCCGGCATCCAGGGCGGACTACGACAGTTCTGCTTCCTTGGCGCGTGGATCCTGCTCTTCGACTCCATCATGCTGCTGACTTTCTACACTGCCATCCTCACCATCAAGCTCGAGATCAACCGCATCAAGCGCCACGTAGCACTTCGACGCGCACTCGAGGATGATGGCATTGACGGCAAGGTAGCTGAGAACGTTGCTCGTAGCAGCGAGTGGCCCAGCAACTCGGGCGATGTTCAGCTCCGCTCAAACACCACCACCATCTTCGGTAAGAAGATCACTGTCCCCAAGTTCAAGGTTATCATGGTCGCCGGTTTCTTCCTGGTCAACGTCCTCAACCTTGCTACCTACCGATTCGGTCTCACTCAGACGAAGGGCTCGCGCGTGTCAGGCGTGGGTGCTTCGCCTCCTCTCGACCCCTTCAAGGTTGCCGGAAGCGGGCTCGACCACATCCTCGAGCAGGCCAAGAGCGCCGGAGTCTCGACCATTGTTACCGTTCTGATGCCCATCAAGTATCAACTCGAGTATCCCTCCATCCACTACGCCGAACCCAGCGTGGTTGAGTCCGACTCAGCCTTTGGTGCCAACATCAGCACCCACCTCGTCGATGGCGTTCTCAAGAGCCTGGAAGACCCGTTCCTCAGCAAGTGGATTGTCCTCGCTCTGCTTATGAGCGTGGTCCTGAACGGTTACCTCTTCAACGCCGCCCGCCTGACTATCAAGGAACCACACAAGGCTCTCGAGGCGCCGTCGCCATCAGAAATCCAGGACGGCGCTCCCTCTTCGACACAGTCTCGCGTTCCTTCCATGTCTGTCCCCACGCCGCCAAGGACACCAGGCCCTGAGGACCAGGCTGGCCGTAGTGGCATCAAGCCTCTCACAGAAATTGCCCCCCGACCTGCCCCCGTACCTCAGAGACTTCAAGTTGACATCCCTGCCGGCCCTACTGAGCACCAGCAGAAGCAGCCCAACCGACCCATGGAGTTCTTGGACCAGATGCTCAAGGAGAAGAATGCGCCCAAGCTTACCGACGAGGAGCTGATCGAACTCTCGCTCAAGGGCAAAATTCCCGGCTACGCTTTGGAGAAGACTCTTGGCGACAAGACCCGCGCTGTCAAGATCCGACGTGGCCTGGTAGCGCGAACACACGCGACGCGCGAGACTTCGACGCTTCTGGAACGCTCTCTCCTCCCATACGAGAACTACAACTACGACCTTGTTCACGGCGCGTGCTGTGAGAATGTTGTCGGCTATCTGCCCCTTCCTCTCGGTGTTGCTGGTCCTATCCTGGTTGATGGACAGAACTACTTCCTTCCCATGGCCACGACCGAGGGTGTCTTGGTTGCCTCGACATCGCGAGGTGCAAAGGCCATCAACGCAGGTGGCGGTGCTGTGACTGTTGTTACCAACGATGGTATGACTCGTGGTCCTTGTATTGGATTTGACAGCCTGGCTCGTGCTGGTGCAGCAAAGATCTGGCTCGACTCTGAGGAAGGCCAGAAGACCATGGCCGATGCTTTCAACTCTACCTCTCGTTTCGCCAGGCTCCGATCGCTGAAGAGCGCCATCGCTGGCACCAACCTCTACGTCCGCTTCAGGGCCACCACTGGTGACGCCATGGGCATGAACATGATCTCCAAGGGTGTCGAGCACGCGCTCACCGTCATGGCCACCGACTGCGGCTTCGACGACATGCGTGTTGTCACCGTATCCGGCAACTACTGTACCGACAAGAAGGCCGCCGCTATCAACTGGATCGACGGTCGCGGTAAGGGAGTCGTCGCCGAAGCCACCATCCCCGGCGCCGTTGTCAAGTCCGTCCTCAAGTGCGAGGTCGACGATCTCGTGCAGATGAACATTTCGAAGAACCTGATCGGCTCAGCCATGGCCGGTTCGATCGGCGGTTTCAACGCCCATGCTGCCAACATTGTCGCCGCCATCTTCCTCGCCACAGGTCAGGATCCGGCGCAGGTTGTTGAAAGCGCCAACTGCATTACCATCATGAACAAGTACGTCTCCTCTTTCTTTCATTTCCACCACACACTAACATCTACAGCGTAAACGGCAACCTCCAAATCTCCGTCTCCATGCCTTCGATCGAAGTCGGCACCATCGGCGGCGGCACAATCCTCGAGCCCCAATCCGCCATGCTCGACCTCCTAGGCGTGCGAGGCGCGCACCAAGAAACCCCCGGCGACAACGCCCGCCAGCTCGCCCGTGTCATCGCAGCTGGTGTGCTGGCCGGCGAACTGAGTCTCAACAGCGCCCTCTGTGCAGGCCATTTGGTCAAGGCGCACATGGCCCACAACAGGAGTAACGTTCCTTCGCGGGCGCCCACACCCGCGCCGCAGACACCAGTAGGTAACGGCAGCATGACGCCCGTGACAAACGGCCCCAACGGCCCGATTCCCAGACGATAGAGGACTTGTGCATACGAAGAGAAGGAGAGGACCACGGCTGGCGTACGGAGTGATGCATACATAGACCGCTAGTTGGAGCGGCTGGTTGGTTCGCATATACAGTACACACGGGTGCGTTGAGCCTTCCCAGCTACAAGCTTGTATATAATGTAGTATCGCAGCGAAAATATATTTCTTTTCACGTTCACGCAAAGTCACTGGGCGTCGAGGCTGGTGTTTCATCACAACGTTCATTTACGAAGCAGCAGCATGCATCCAAGCACGGTCTAGAAGTATGCTACTCCTCCAAACAGGCTGCAAAATAACGTCGTCCCCAGATGGCACCTCCCCCTGCAATCGAAAGAGACAGAAAGACGCAAAAATATGCCACAAAGTGGAGAGCAAATGGAAAGAGGATCCGATTCGTACACAAAAATTGATATAAAGGAAAAGCAGATTAAAACGCCTCATGATGTCCGAGTTCATGTCCATGCCGGTCATGCCGCCTGGGTGCAGCTACAAATCAAACGCTTTACCAGTCCCTGGAAAGAGATGCTGGTTGCTATAAGCCGCCAGCCGTCACCTCGCCACGCAGCCCGCTTGGGCCCTTCTTGCCTCGTCGGCCGAGTAGTGTCGCGTTGTCGAGACTGAGCTCGAATGCGCCCTTGCTCTTGACTTGACGTTTCGCAGCCGCAGCGACAGCGGGCGAGTGCTGGCCGTATCCGCGTTCTTGCTGTCGCGACTGCGCTGGGGCAGCCTGTTGCTGTCGGGCCTGGGCAGCAGCCGATAACGTGGTGTTGCGCATCTTCTGCTCCACTTGGGAGACGTCGGCGCCTTGAGACTTTGGAAGCTTAGCAGGAGGATGCTGAGTTGAAGGGTCATAAGGTACCGTATCATTGCTGAACTCATCATCATCTTCGTTCTCATCGAGAGCGTTCAGCGAGTTGACAGCGTTCGCGCCACGGTATCCCTGCTTGAAGTTCTTCCTTCTCTTGCCCTCTTCTTCCTGTCGGTGAACGGCGTATCCGACGTCAAACACCTCTCGCAGGTTGACTGCACCGGGGGAACGGAAGTCTCGGCGACCAGCACCAGGGGACTCGAGGTAGGCGTACTGCTGCTGCATCTTCGGGTCCATCCTGGATGCTGCCGGCGTAGCCAGAGGAGGGGCGTCGAAAGCAGAGTATGTTGGCTCGTCTGCCTCACGGATCCACGGGTGGTTGAGGAACTGGTTAATGTCGTATCGCTTTTCGGGGTCGACTGTCAGCAGGTGAGACACCAGGTCTTGTGCAGACTTGGAGATGTCGTCCCACCACGGAGACAAGAAGGTGTACTGGCCACGGGCAACCTTTTCTGTCAAAGTCTGGATAGACTCGTCGTAGAACGGCGGGAACCCGCAAAGGAGGGTGTAGAGCACACAGCCCAGCGCCCACATGTCGACACTCTTGGAGTAGCGCTCATCCTTGACGATCTCGGGGGCAGTGTAACCGACGGTACCGCAGGGGGTCATGGTTTGGCTGTCCCAGATAACCTTACTTAACCCAAAGTCAGCAACCTTGATGAGGCCAATACCTCCAGCACCCTTGCCCTTGACGAACTCGCCCTCATCCGCCTTGTCCTCGTCATCTGGACCTTTGGGCTTGGGGTTCCTCGTAGCGACGAAAGGTGTGGGGTAGAACAACAAGTTCTCGGGCTTGATATCTCTGTCACATGACGTCAGTGGTCGGATAGTGGCAGGCGACGGAAAGGAGCGCAAACCTGTGTACAACACCTGCCTCCTCGTGCAGATATTGTAATGCCTTGGCGACCTGGATGATGGTGTGTCGTGATAGGTCCTCGGAGAAGTACGTCAGACGGACGATCTGGTGGAAGAGCTCGCCGCCGGGACACAACTCCAGGACGATGTAGTAGTACTGTCGTGATTCGGAGAAGTCGATCAACTTGACGATGTTGGGGTGGTCGAGTTGACGCATAATCTGAACCTCCTTGAGGATGTTCGCTCTCTGTAGAGATTACGTCAGCGCCTGTGCTGTTATGTCGGATGGGTCAGAGGGTGAGAGGGGATGCTATCGAGAGTCGAGCATCAGATGTAGGGTAAAATCGCACCTCGGCTGCTTTCGGTGTCTTGAAGTCCGGATGCACATGCTTATCGCCCTAACACACGAGACTTCGTGTTGGTAACATCCAAAAAAAATCGCCGAAAATACCTCAACAGCGATGCGGTGGGAAAGGAAGGACGACAACTAAGGGATGGGCAGAAGCGGGCAGGACTGCTGGGTAATACTGACTTGCTGTGAGTTCATCTCGAACTTGCGGACCACCTTGATGGCAACCTCGCCCCATTGGCCGGTGGTGTCTCGTGCTCGATATACGTTGCTGAAGGCGCCGTCGCCCATCTTTTCGAGAATCTGCCATCGCTCAAGACCGGGGTACTTGGGCAGCTTGCCCTTTGCTTCGCGCTCCTCTGCCACGATGCGCTCTAGTACTTCAGGATCGACGCCCTTGCCCTGGGCGGCCGCCTCTTTCTTTCGCTTGTCGTTGGCCGCTCGCTCGGCGGCGGCTCCTGCTTGTGCTGCGATGTTGCGGTTGTCACCTCCTGCGGCTAGTGAGTAATCACCGTGCGGGGCAACATTGTGCTGGAGCGGCTTGTGGTCCATGGCCGGTTCGGAGATGCCATGGTGGACTGGCTCTGCCCGGTGTTGTTGCGCGTGAACATTGGAGACATTTGTTGTTGGCTCGGCGTTCTGGCGGGCCTGCTTGCCATGGCGCAGGAAGTTCTTAAAGTTCTGTATCGCAGCCATGCTTAGTGGGTTTGATCAACAGAGGAACAGAAGTCTGTCCTCGTAGTGTTGGCGGGGTATATGAGGAAAGGCACAAAAAGTGTGGAGAAAATCGTAAAAAGCAGCCGCGTGCAACTCTAGCTAGACTGTATGCCAGGCGTAGTGTGACGGAATAATTCGTGAAGAGGGATGCAGAAGGCAAAGGAAAGACGACTGGCTGACAAGACAGAGATGCAGGATGTGGTTGCCAGAACTGCCCAGGTGGGCGAATGACGCAGGAGGTGGTCCGTGCACGAAATGACGATGATGCGTTCGACATCATTCAATACGCCAGACAAGGCAGAGGAAATGAGCTCGCGTCGCCCCAGAACATGGCGCGCCACAAGAGAGCCGCAAATGGGTAAAATGTGCCTTACCTCGATTACTGGCATTTTTGCTGCTGTGAACGGCGCGGTATGAACAGCGCAGCGCTCCAGAGGTTCCTGACTGACTCCTGCGCTTGTTTCGGTACACCTGCGGTGTTACGACGTGGGGCGTCTGTTTGTCGACTTGTGGAGGTATGACGCCGTGTGGTATCGCGTCCCGTCTGGAGATCTCGCAGATTCACCCTAGCCCGGGGCAAGGGTATTTTCGGCTGAGGCTGGGTCGTGATGGAGATGTCGTCGCTCGAGACAGTCTTCTTTGGTACGTCTCCGCTTAAGGATGCTGGTCTCTCGTCAAGACTGGGTCAGTACGTTCGCAATCTCGATGATCGCCTGGTGAGGAGAGTGAGGAGGTCAGAAGGGGAAAGTCCAGCGGGGGGTGAAGTGTAAAGAGTCTCAAATGCGCTTCTGTCGCAACAAGAGGACCGTTGCGTCCATATCTACTTTTATTTGTCTGTTGAGGCGTCTCGGCGTCCAGAGTACGCACTACTCCGCGCGAAGACTGCGCAACAGTGGGTTGCCCGCGGAATCTGCGGCATGGCAGTTCCAAACGATAGCCTCCAGCCAAACTGGAAGCCTCATGCTTACTGACCGCAGGGCCGCTAATGGGTGTAGTCGCCTGTCGCCACGCTGCAGAGCGCCCGCTTTGGGCCCCAAGAGCAGGCCAACCGTGGCCTTGAACAGGCTCAATGGCCGTGGTGCAGACCAAGGCAGCACCCATGACTGCGTCTTGCAGGGCAGTGATAGACATTAGCGATGCATGCCCGCCCACAAACATCTCACAACACCAACTCTTGAATTCTCTTGAATTTGCCCAAGCTCCAACGTTTCCATGACTATGCAGGGACTCGCTAGTGCAGAGGGTCCTTACGTCACTGGATCCATCTGAAACATACTGACGTTCCCACCTCCCCATCACACAGCACCAGAACAACCCTGTGCGCATCATTCCTGAAGCCACGGGACAGACTACAAATCTCGGCTTGCGTAGCCATCCGGCAGCAATGTGTGTTTGCACATCTCTCTTCGGACGCGCTGGTCACGATGGACGCGCGCTGGCTTTCGTTCAACATCTCAGTTCTGCATCTGCGGGCTAAGTGGGGTGCAAATATTGAGACCCTTCGATGACATCGTCCACGGACGGCTTACAAGCTACACCAGAGAGCCGCGCCTTTTCATTTGTTTTCGATTGGAGCTAAGGCTTGTTTTCACCGAATTCGTCGACGCTCTGATACGCCGCGAGAAAAGAGCCTCGTGCAGCCGCGTGCCATACCATGAGCAGGCGGCAACAAGGCTACTAGCTCGGTGACCGGGCCTTTGGGCTGCCGCTGACTACGCGTACAACCGTCCGTCAGCAACCGAAAAGCAGAAGCAATTACGTCCAGCTCCGTGATACGGACCCTTTAAACTGCAACCCCGAGACTCCGGCTTCCCCAGATGTGGGAGGGTCGGATCACACCGGATGATCCTCCGCAGGGATCTCGTATTGGAAAACATCGACGCTCGGGTCAATTTCATTGATTCGCGACTGCAAGGCTGTATACTACGTAGTAGGATCTTCGAGCTATCTGCACATACAACTGACAGCTGTGTGAGCTCGGTCTTCTGCCCATTGTTTCACTGCCGCCCCACGTTGGGTATCCATGGGCAGTCTTGAGTAATCCTTATGCGACCTCAGACGTTGACAGGAAGATCAACACTCATCTTGCTGTTGAGCACACCCTGGTTGGGCTCCGGGCGCACCTGCAGTTTACAGTCTCAAACTTTGAACAAGATCTGCACATTGTGTGACCGCTGCTTTGAGAGTAAAAGCCTGAGGTCTGAGGGATGTTGAAGAGATTCTACTTACAGTAGAGTGGTTTGCAGTCCTTCAAAGATGACAGACGTGGCTGGAACTCTCCCAAGTCCTCTCATGCGCGCTTAGGTCCCGCTTGTCCTGTAGCCCTAATTTGTGTGGCACAGCAGAGATTGTATCCATGCAGACACGAAACAATCTAGAAAGAAACTACCTGAGACGAGCCACGGGTGGATCATCAGACCACACAGCGGCCTCGTTTACAGCTTCGCGCTCTCAACTAGCTGCCCAACTGCCTGTGCCGACATTTACAAGACATCTTCACAAGGCAGCACGTATTAAACTTGCACTGTCGTTGTAGCAAGCACAGTCCATACTCTGACCTGCTTAGAAGTGCTATAAGCATCGTCAAAGTGTGATGAAACGTCAGATACTTCACCGTTCGATAAATTGACTCCAGCATCAGCAGTTCACTTCTCGTTGAGGATTATGGATTGCCTTGTCGTTAGTGACGACGCTCACAGAGTATCCAGACGTCATCTTGGAGTCTTAGGTTGGAATGACATGAAGTCGAGTCTCTACAGAGAGTACTGCGGTGAGTTACAAGACTGCAGTCTCCATATTTCAATCAGACACTTCCTACGACGTGCACGTAAGCACGGCCACGCTACCATAGATCTGGCTACGATCTCCCGCTACAGTAGCGTCATGATGCGCAACATCAATGCCAGACTAACATCGACGGTGCACGACCGCGTCAAATGAAAACATCTTACATACGTCACGAACGCAACACGATCAACACCTTCGTTGCTTTCTCTCTTTCAATCATCAAAGAGACCTTGCTTTCAGACTCCAAGATGAGATCAGCATTCTGGGTCATCGCAAGTATCAGCTACACTACAGCAGCACCACTCAACGATGCATTGACACGGCAGCAAGTAGTAGCCGGTAACAGCTTCGGCATCCCAGGACAAAACGCAACATACGACTACATTGTAGTGGGCGGCGGCACAGGAGGTTTAGCGGTCGCATACCGCCTTGCAGAAGATGGAACGAAGACAGTCGCAGTTGTAGAGGCAGGCGGGTTCTACGAGGTTGAGAATGGAAATACGTCAGTAGTGCCGGCGTACAACCAGGACTACAACTATATCACCCCGGACTCGCAGTGGGATGCGCCGCTGGTGGACTGGGGGTTCTTGACTACGCCGCAAGCTGGTGCTCAGGGCCAAGTGTTCCATTATGGTCGGGGGAAGATGTTGGGAGGCTGGTTAGTGTAGGAAAGCTAAGACCGGAGACTGTGGCTGACATGTGTATAGCTCGGCTGAGAACGCCATGAACTACAACCGACCCACAGTCGGCAGTCTGCAAGCCTGGGCGGATGCTGTCAACGACACAAGCTACACCTGGGACGAGTTCCTTCCGTACTATGAGGCTTCCATCAACTACAGCAACCCAAATATGAGCGTGAGAGCTGCCAATTCTACAGTACCGTACATCGATCCTGGAAACCAGACTGGCAACCCACTCCAGGTCTCTTTCCCGAACTTCGCAACTCCTCTGTCTTCGTGGGCTCAGCTGGCCTTCCGTGAGCTTGGAATCGCCGATGTACACGACCTGATCAGCGGCGAGCTCATTGGATCGCAGTACAATTCGCTCACGATCAATCCAAAAGACCAGTCTCGCAGCTCGTCACAGACATCCTTCTTGAATGCTGCGTTTGAAGAGAGTGGTGTCAATAAGACGAATCTCAAGGTCTATACTCACACTATGGCACAGAAAGTGCTGTTTGACAGCAACAACACCGCGTATGGTGTCTTGGTGCAGAGTGGCCCTTCTGCTGCTCCGCCATACACTCTCACTGCGCGCAACGAGGTCATTCTATCGGCTGGCGCATTCCAGTCCCCTCAACTCCTCATGGTTTCTGGTGTCGGTCCCGCGGAGACTCTTGCAAGCCACAACATTCCTCTTATCGCTGACCGACCGGGTGTTGGACAGAACATGTGGGACCACGTCGTGCTCAGCGTAGGCTACCAAGTCTCGGTCGAAACCTATGGTCGTCTCATGAACCGTACTGCCGCTGCCGAAGCCGAGCTTGAATACGCCACAGCTCAGACTGGAATCCTCACAAACGACCAGTCTGATTATCTTGGCTGGGAGAAACTACCAGCTGCATCACGAATGAGCTTTGGCAACTCCACCTCTGCAGATCTCGCTACCTTCCCCACGGACTGGCCAGAGGTCGAGTACGAGGTTTCGTCGGCGCCGTTTGGAACACCACCGTTCTCTACACCAGAGAACCCAATCGATGTTGGCTACCTGCAGCCTGTACTGCTCAGTCCACTATCGCGTGGTAACGTGAGCATCTCGAGCGCCAGCATGAATGATCCCCCGTTGATTTCGCCGAACTGGTTGACGCACCCAACAGATCAGCAAGTAGCTGTTGCAACGCTCAAGCGCAGCAGGGAGTTTTTCAACACCTCGGCCATCGCGCCTATTCTTATCGGCGAGGAACTGCTGCCGGGTCAGGATCTGCCTGTTGGGTCTAGCGACGAAGAAATTCTGGCGTATTTGCAGAAAAACATTGGGTTCAATTGGCATGCGAGCTGTACGTGTAGGATGGGGAGAGTGGATGATAAGATGGCTGTTGTGGATTCTGGCGCGAGGGTGATTGGGGTCAATGGACTGCGAGTTGTGGATGCGAGTGCCTTCCCTCTGCTGCCTCCAGGGCATCCACAGGCTACTGTGTACGCGTTGGCTGAGAAGATTGCTGCGGAGATACTAGCGGGCGGTAAGTAGAAGTAATGCTCAGAGCTCTTGATCGTATCAATGGGACCACCTGGTGAAAGGTATTTGAGTGGAGACTTGCTTGATGAAATTTGAAAAGCTTCGTGGTGCTTGAGCAAGAACGTCAGTTGAGTTGAGGATGACGATTCTGTAACCCTTGTCGTCCTGTTTTGTGCCTGCATCGGCGGTGGGCCTAGCGTTCTGAAGATCGTTCCTTCCAGCTTCGCCATCACACATCCCAGCGACAACGACACAATGTATGCGTCTCTTGAGTCATCACACGACGCTCGACGTCCTCATGCAGAGCAGATGCAACCTTCGGAGTTCGGAGTGACAACGTATATGAAGGAAGCACGGCGCACGACGCGCAATTGGCGTTCCCGCACGCGCATGACCCTGGCCGGCTAGCCGTCACCGTCACTTGCGGGGTGGATCCTCTCCGAGCTCCAATCTATAGTAAGCAACGAGCTCCACCGCCATGGACGCGACTCACACGTCTGCTCTTGCAGACAACGCCCTTTTTCTCCTCCAACACTTCTGCGAGCGCTGCATAGCATGCGTCCACAAGCCACAACGCTACCATGACCGAACACAAGCTGCCAGTCAAACAACTGGTCATTCTTTGTAAGTCATCTCCAGACTTCACCGCCTAACCACTACTGATCCCGCCCAGCGATATGTCGGTTCGCCGAGCCCATTGCCCTGACGTCGGTCTGGCCATATGTCCCCGAACTCATGGAGCGCTTTGGCGTGCCTGAAAATGAAATTGCTCGCTGGGCTGGCCTTGCCTCTACCACCTTCTCCATCTGCCAGGCCTTCACTGGCTTGATATGGGGCGCTGCCTCTGACCGTTATGGAAGAAAGCCGATTATCTTGCTTGGCCTGTTCAACACCATGTGGACCATGCTGCTTTGGGGCTTCTCCACGAACCTGCCCATGGCCATTACGGCGCGTGCACTGCAAGGCTTGGGGAATGGGAATGTGGGAATTCTGAGGACGACAGTCGCTGAGTTGTGTCCGTGGAAAGAGCTGCAGCCGCGAGCGTTCAGTGTCATGCCGTTGGTGTATACAGTCGGTGCCATCTTCGGTCCTACGCTTGGTGGAGGACTGAGTAATCCTCTACGAGTGGATCCACGGAAGCCAAGAGGCGACGCGTTTCTCGAGAGGTTTCCATACTGCTTGCCCAATATTGTCGCTGCATTGTTCTTCTCAGTGGGTATCATCGTAGGATGGCTTTTCCTGCAGGAGACTTTGGAGAGCAAGAGAGACCATCAAGATTTGGGTTTGAGGACAGGCGCCAGGCTCACTGCGTTTGTGGGTAGACTGTTGGGCATCAAGAAGAAGGGTGATCTTCTGGAACCGGAACGCGAACCGCTCTTGGCCCAACAGAAAGCAGTGGGCACCCCGTCAGCTGCAGTCGATAGCGCAGTCACACAGACGAAGCCCAGTACTCCCAGAATTCGGGATGTTCTCACATACCAGACCACGCTTAATCTGGGTGTATACACGCTTCTAGCGCTCTACTCGATTGCTTATGATCAGGTAAGTTGATGGACTCATCGAGTTCGTGACATGCTAACACTCCACAGCTCATCCCTGTCTTCATGCACCACCCTCCGCAAGACCCCAACGATCCCAACATCAGTCTCCCTTTCAAGTTTTCAGGTGGCTTCGGCATCGACTCACGACGTATCGGCGCCATGTTCACCATCTTCGCCGTCTGCTCGACCTTGTTTCAGTTCCTCCTCTTTCCACCACTTGCGCGCAGCCTCGGCGTGCTCAACTGTCTTCGAACTGCCTTCTTGATCTACCCCGTCATCTTCTTCGTCACTCCGTTCGTTAGCCTCATCCCGAATCACACAGCGAAGCAAGTCGTAATGGTTGGTCTGTTGATTGTTCGTGGGCTCGCTGGGACCTTTGCGTTCCCAACATCCACCATCATGCTCACAAACAGTGCTTCCAGCCTGCGCGTGCTAGGCACTGTCAATGGAGTGGCAACCACTGTGTCGGCTGTTGGACGTGCTTCTGGGCCAGCCATCGGCGGTGGTCTTTTCACATGGGGCGTCAAGCGCGGTTATGTCATTGTGCCTTTTTGGGCTCTTTCTGCCATCGCGCTCGCCGCTTCAGTACCGACATGGTGGCTGGTAGAAGGCAAAGGCTTTGGCGGGGATGACTCCGAAACCGAAGAGGATGACGTCGAATCGGCCACAGAAGACGAAGAAACTGCTACAGAGCCACGTGCAATCTTTCCAGAAGACACCGCAGCACGGTCAGAGTCTGAATTTGGCGAACCTGGCGCTATACTCAGCTACACGAGTACGCGACGGTCGAGTGCAGCTTTGTCTTCAGATGGAGAGGCAGAGGGCATCGACGACCTCGAGCGGAGACGCTCCTCTGGCCACAAGATCAGCGGTAGGAGTGGCAGCAGAGTGCGGAGAAGGTCGTCCGTACCTATTGGTATGGGCAAGGGCTTGAGAAGATACAGCTCGAACCTGGGTAGCACAGGAGTTGATGCTAGCGGAACAAGCTGGGGTGGGAGATAGTGGTTCGATTCTCGATTGTACCTTTGTAAGCTCAAGAAGAGCGCTTGTAAGGGTGCTGGCGGAAGCAGGCAAAATCGCAGGGCAAGGCAGATTTCGCCTCATTAACACTTGCTCACTACGTTGTACTTCGACAACACCTCTGGGAGCACAGCGAAAATATAGAGCAGTGAATATAGGTCACATCAACATCACCACGATCTACAACCCCGGGCAAGCTTCGCAATTCCCGCGTACCGCGTGTTGCAGTCTTATCGTGGTACCAATCGTTTGTCAAGACCTGCTCCGCCTCAATGCCTGGCAACACCGTTCGCGAGGCAATCTCCGGGGAGTCAGAGTAGCCACTCACTGTCATGACACACTTCAGGGATTTGTTACGAGTGTTGGAGCAGTTTGGTGTCAATGGGTAACACTGCACTGCCAACATTGCATCTACACATCGATCATCAGTGCACAACAACTGAGAAGGTATAATTAGAAACATCTCCCTCTTGCTAATCTCAATACTCAAACCGAATACACTATCAGATCTACCAGCTCCAATCTATATCATATTCATTATCCAGCCTCTTGGAATCGCATCAACCTTCAGACAAGACATCGCCATGTGCAGACACTGAGGTACAACCACGGTGTCAAAAACACTGCCAACGTGAATTTACACCGCGCTGCCGTGTAAATTAGACTATTTACACTGCACGCAGGTAAATTTACATAAAAGTATAGTATAAATTACCTACCTTATATAAGAGTCTTATATAAATAATCTACTATTATATAGTCTATTAAGAAT
>JAPEUT010000411.1:0-17847 GCA_027946375.1 Neodidymelliopsis sp. IMI 364377
GGGGGGTGCCGTGTGGATGTGCTCCTCCTCGAGCAGGGCTTCGAGCCTCTCGCGCGGAGAGCGTGGCTCGTCGTGATAGGATGCACCGGCGCCTGTGTTGGGCGAGCGAGAGCCGTTCGTCGTGTGCTGCAGCGGGCTGGGCAGCTGCTTGCGGCGGCCGACTCTGCTGCGCTGCTCGTCGTCGGCGGGGGGCACGTCGCCGAGGGGGGCGCGGTGGTGGTGGTGCAGTTGGTGCAGTTGGTGGTGCTGGTGGTGCTGCTGCTGGTGGGCTGGGTCGCGCAGGCTGCGAATCGAGTCGGCCAGGGACACGGTCGACGGCGACAAAGAGGGCGAGAGGGACGGCGACGGCGCCGGCGACGGTGACGGTGGTGGTAGTGGTAGCGGCAGTGGCAGTGGTAGTGGTGAGAGGACGGCGGGCGGCGCTGGCACTGGCTCTGGCGCTGGCTCTGGCACTGCTACTGCTACTGCTACTGCTGGCGCTGCTGGCTGGGCCCGGTGCGCGTGCTGAAGCATGGCTGCGTCGGTCCTGAGCATCGCCTGCGCGTCTCAAACCAGCTAGCTGGCCGACCAGGATGAGCCCTATGCCCAACGTCGAGAGTGCAGGCCGTAGGTGGAGCCGCTGCTGTGTCCGCGACCCGTTGCGTCTCCGGGCGCTCTTCTGTCTGCTGTCCAGCAGTCTCGTCAGCACTTGGCCTCCCAGGATGAGTCGTGGCAGCTGGCGCCCTCCCTCAGCGACCACGTCGAGAAATTTGGGATGCGCAGTCAGGTGCCGCTACCTGCCTTCCTAGCACCTACCTAGTGCCTACCTAGCATCGACCTATTCATTCGCCCGCTCTACGCGCCCAGGAACAGGGTGGAGAGCGTCCGGCGAGCCTAGCGAGGGCAGAATATCTTTAATTCAACCTTGGGTGTCTGCTGCATTCCACACACGGCCCGCACACACAGACACACATACAATGCGCCGCACATGGACTGTGGGTTCCTGCGTCCAGGCCGTCCATCTGCTGCGCTGGCTACTGCTGCTGCGCTGCTGCTGCTATGCTCGACCCGCTGCAACAACTGGTCCTGTCCGCGTGCTCCTCAGACGTGAAACTGCGTCGACAGCCCCTAGCTGGCCTCTCTTTGTTCGAGGCGCTGCACCGCTGTCTGGCACCCTGATTGGCTCAATGCCATCCCCGTCAGCACCGGCAGCTATCACTTAGCAATCTGCATATGTGGCCCTCGAGGCTCAGCGTGCACGCTATCGCTAGCTGACAAGCCGAGCTGTCTTCTGCAGGTCATTTGTTGGCTGGAGCCTGTCCTCGACGACACATAAAATGCCTTGATTGTGTCGAGGATGCTGCTGGCCCACGAGCCCACGACTCGGATGCACGCCAGTCCGCCACGGAGCCCGCTGGGCCAAGGTCCAGTTTCTGGTTTTTCTCGCCGGCTCGTCATTGGCCGGACTCCTGACATGTCGTGCATGGCCGTCAGCGCTGCGAAGCTTTGAAGCTTTGCACACCCGAGATGAGAAGGAACGAACCCCCGCATGCATGTCGATCGCTCCGAGTCACACTCCACCCCGTGCTTTAATTCACTTTCGAGCCCGAACGGTGCAGCTGTGCGTTCAAACGGCCGCCTCGTGCAGCTGCTTGTATCTCAGCTGCTGCTGGTTGGCCGCGCCAAACCACACCTCACACCGTTCACCAGGGCTAGATGCTGCCCCTGAACTCTATCACTTTTCATACCAATCCCATACCCGTGGAAACGGAAAATGGACATGACTAGCATTCCCACATGATTGTGCGTTAGCTGGGCGTTTCTCCGCCCCACCCCGAAAGGGAAATCGCTTAACCCAGCATCGCAGCAGGCAAACTGCCCCGGGCAAACCGAGAGACCTATCTTTGCTTCTACGAACAATGTGGCAACCATAGAGCCCACGGTGGAAATGAACTGCAACCACCGGCAACAATCCTTGCCCGAACAGGCTGCAGGTCTATTCGCAGAACATGCTCATGCCTCAGTATCTCGCCGCCCTGCAGCGGCAACCTGAGGCACTCGGGGTCACAAACGCACCACAAACAACTCGACCTCAAATGCACGTCACATGAGCATGATCGACCCTACCTTCGGCCGCATAAAAGTGAAAACTCCCCGTGGCTGGTGAGAAACGCAATTCCGAGCATCTTCTTGAAACACATGTGCTTATCCTCATTTTGCATGCCAAGCGCATTTCTCATCTCTCCAAACGGTGACATCGCTAACTCGCTTTCCCCATGCCAGCCAGCAGCCAGCAACCAGCAACCAGCTATACCCAAAGTCCTCGCTAAAATAGTTTCTTAGTATGAACAAACGTACTCATGGCAACGTGAACACGATGCAACTTAACAAGGACATCTGACTTACATCTCCCCACACCCCACAACACCAAACTATCAACCATTTCCAGCCACATGAGAACCGTACCATCCGTGAAATCACACAGCCATTTACCATATCCCTTCTCTACACCGAGAAACCAAACATTACAACAAACACACCCAACTCTGATGTTTTCTCCAGGTTAAGTGCAGATTGGGTGCTGACACGATGTCGGTTGTACGACGATGACTTGGTGGCCTACTTGGCCTAGGCTAGGCTCTCATGCGGTGCTACGATCCTGTCTGCGGTTTGCAGAGGAGTGGACGGCAGGCTGTGGGTTTGGGGGGGTTGACTTTGGTGCTTGGATGTGAGAGGTAGGTGTAGTGCTCGTAAGACTTGCTTTGGATGATGGTACTAGATAGAAGTCCGTGATTGTGTTGAAAGTGAGGTGTTGAGGCGGCTGCGTGCTGTGAAAATTAGGGTGCTCTTCTTGTGGCTTCTCACAACTGCCTTGGTAGTTTGACCAACAGCCATTGCCCATCACACCCCCGAGCCCCTCAAATCCACCCGTGGACAGTCTCGCTCCAACGATGCCAGCATGTACAAATCTGTCACGAATTGTCATAGAGTAATGCATCTGTGGTTGGAGAAATTCTTGCAATTGTATCGTTGACGCCCTGTACAGTATTATACACTGATATACATCCCTCTTCCTCACATCTGCACCCGCCCCGAGCCTCCACGCTCGATCTTGTTCAGTCTTCTCGCAGTGTTGATCTGTGATCTTGTCCTCTGTCCTCGCACAGGCAGACCCATAGCATGCCGTCTTCCACGATACGTGCCCATGTCTTTCAATCTGCGAATGTTGTCCTGCACCTCTCGCCGCGCGTCGTTTTCAATCTTCATTGTGGAGAGTTCGGCGGTTAGGTCCATGACGGTTGCGTTCTTTAGACTGCCAACTTTGGCCCACGGGTGGATGTAGTGCTTGGCCATGATCTTTTGCGAGACTTTAGGGCCGATGCCGAAGAAGCTCTCGAGCGAGCGCTGTAGGGGTGTTAGAGTCGCGATGCGCTGGATGTCAAGGCGGCGGACGGAATGGTTGGTGGTGGTTGTGATAGTGGTGCACATACTTTGACAAGCGTCGCCTCCGTGAAGCTGAAACCGTTGATAAACACCTAAAAACCGTCAGCGCATCCTCTCCATCCTCCAACCGTCCACCTACCATATTGCCGACAGTCCCTCAGGCAGCTAATTCGCGTGGTGTTGAGGATCTGATACGGCAGCTGCGCGAGGATCGCGAATCTCGAATGTTGACCGGCAGCACTCCGGCAAAGGTGCGACCGCCTCCGCCGTTTCACGCTAGCCGGCTAACGACCACGTCTCGGAAACAAAGAGTGCTTCCTCCATCATTCCAAGGGACTCTTCCTACTTAACCCCGCAACCTCCTCTCCTTGCAGAAGAGGCTACAACCAGGCATCATGATTTCCTTTCAGAGATTTCTCATCTCGGTCCTGCTGATCCTCTCGGTCACTTTTGTCTTCTTTGCCCAGTCTGCTGAGGCGACCAAGGGACCTAAGATCACTCACAAGGTACGTGCTAGCTTCATAACATTTGGAAAGTCAATTGGTGGTGCAATGTATGCCATGTTGGATACAATGCTTTAATTGCTCTCCCTTGAGCTCAGCTGCGTCTGGACTGCAAGCTAACTATTATCAGGTCTACTTCGACATCACACACGGCGATGAGGAGCTCGGTCGCATCACCATTGGTCTCTACGGCAAGACCGTCCCCAAGACCGCTGAGAACTTCCGTGCCCTTGCTACTGGCGAGAAGGGCTTCGGTTACGAGGGCTCTACTTTCCACCGCGTTATCAAGCAGTTCATGATTCAGGGAGGAGACTTCACCAACGGCGATGTTCGTTACACTAAACTCTCCTTGTAAGCACACGTTGACAGTTACAGGGCACTGGCGGCAAGTCCATCTACGGCAACAAGTTCCCCGATGAGAACTTCAAGCTCAAGCACACCCGCAAGGGTCTCTTGAGCATGGCCAACAGCGGCAAGGACACCAATGGTACGCTCAAGTTCAGGTTATGCGTGAGGATCACTCACTGACAGCCTCTAGGCTCCCAGTTCTTCATCACCACCGTCATCACCAGCTGGCTCGACGGCCGCCACGTTGTCTTCGGCGAGGTCCTCGATGGCTACGACGTTGTCGAGAAGATCGAGAACGTGCCCAAGGGATCTGGCGACAAGCCCGTCAAGACGGTCAAGATCGCCAAGAGCGGAGAGCTCGAGGTGCCAGCGGAAGGTATTCACGCGGAACTCTAAGCCAGCACTGTAACTGGCAACATGCAGGAGAGCTGCTGATATTTCCTTGTTCAAGATTTGTACGGCACCGCAGGCAGTGATGGAACCGAACTCGACGTCACCGCTGACAAGACCGCCGGCACTGTTGATGTCGCGACTACTCCTGCTACCAGCCAAGGCAGCAAGATACCCATCCCAGCCATTCCTGGTTCTGCTCTTATGGAGGATGGCCTATCTTGGGGCCAGAAGCTTTTCTTCATCGGCGCCATTGTCGCTGTTTGCGCTCTTTTTTTACGCTCGCGTGGAGGTGCCAGCACCTCAGGTGGGTTTAAGCAGAAGAGCATGGCTTAGATGAGATACGACGAAATGAAAGCGCGTTGATGATGTATATTTGTGCGAAACACATATTTCAATATAGCACTGCAATCATGCAAGTATCCTGACGACAGCTCATGGCCCGGAAGACCTGCCCACTGTACTAGTCGTGTCCCCTCGTTTTCGAGGACAAGCATGTGCTTGCTTGGGGCAGTAGCGCAGATCTGGCGAAGTTGCCCTGTGCGAGCACGTAATCAGGGACCAGACACAAGCACATGTGATGCCCTCGACCACGGCTCGTCAGCGCTACGATAACTGAACTAAGACAACACGATCCTTCGCTGCAAGTCGGAACGATACATTAGGTGGCTGGTGACATAGCGTGCCTGACTGTGACGTTCACCGCCCATTTTCACCGATTGCCACCTGGTAAGAGGCGAAGGCCCTAGCGGGCTTAGCGTAGCCGCCTCTGCTCAGGGCTTTCAAATTTATCAGTGCTGTCGTCCCTCCTTCTCCAACCCTCCACAAACTACAACCTTGTGTGTATTGCACGATTTCAACAACACAGTTTCTGTGAAGTCCCTCCTTTGGTCTTCACTCTCTTATCTTCTCGTTTTTCAGGACAGAGGCGTTACCTCGTTCCTGCTCAGCGAGTTTCAGGCGCGTTTCTGCCTACGAGTTCACACGTTCGTCACCCGCACGTCCATCTCATTTTTGTCTGTCGCTCACCGCCGAGCCAGTCGAAAAGTCGTATACTTTCGTAATTTGCGACACTCTACAACCTCGTCGAGCCCGATAAGCGATTACCGTAATCCCAACCTCCATCATGGCTGAACAACTCGACATGGGTCGTCTGAACCTGAACGACTCCCAGCACGCTCCCCAGCAGAATGGCTTCGGCCACCAGGAGCGCTCTGCCTACATCCCTCCTCACCTCCGCGGTCGTCCCGGCGGCGGTCCCCCTCCCATGGACGGACCTCCCCCCATGAACGGCGGTCCTGGTGTTGGCGGCGGCGCCTGGGGTCCCGGCCCCCAGCAGGGCGGGTATGTGTACCCATACCACGAGATAGCGCATGTTACTAACGAACCCCAGTCGCGGCTACGGTGGCCCTCCTCCCCCCATGAACGGCGGCGGCGGCAACTGGGCAAGCGCCCCCAACTTCACTCCCCGACAAGGTAGAGATGCCCCTAATGGCGCCGGCTGGGGTGTCAACCCTCCCAGCAAATTTGACCCAAATGCTTACGGCAAACCAGGCGGAGGCGGCGGTGGTGCTCCCCGTGGCTCTGGCGATGGACAGTGGAAGGACGGCAAGCACGTTCCCGGTCCCTCCAACCCCCGTATCGAGCGCGAGCTCTACGGTGTACCCAACGACCCCTCGAAGCAGCAGACCGGTATCAACTTCGAGAAGTACGACGACATTCCCGTCGAGGCCTCTGGCCAGGGTGTTCCCGAGCCCGTCACTCGATTCACGAACCCTCCTCTCGATGAGCACCTGCTCAGCAACATCGAGCTCTCCGGTTACAAGGTCCCCACCCCAGTTCAGAAGTACTCCATCCCCATTGTCATGGCTGGTCGTGACTTGATGGCTTGCGCCCAGACTGGTTCTGGTAAGACTGGTGGTTTCCTGTTCCCCATTCTCGCCCAGGCTTTCAAGACTGGTCCCGTCGCTGCCCCTGCCACACAGAACGGCGGTTACGGATACGGACGCCAGCGCAAGGCGTACCCCACATCCTTGATCCTGGCTCCTACCCGTGAGTTGGTTTCCCAGATTTTCGACGAGGCCCGCAAGTTCGCCTACCGCTCTTGGGTCCGTCCTTGCGTCGTCTACGGTGGTGCCGATATCGGTTCCCAGCTTCGCCAGATCGAGCGCGGCTGCGATTTGCTTGTCGCTACCCCCGGTCGTCTCGTCGATCTGATCGAGCGTGGCCGCATTTCTCTTCAGAACATCAAGTACCTTGTTCTCGACGAGGCTGATCGCATGCTGGACATGGGTTTCGAGCCTCAGATTCGTCGCATTGTCGAGGGTGAGGACATGCCTCCCACAGCTGGCCGCCAGACTCTCATGTTTTCGGCCACCTTCCCCCGCGACATCCAGATGCTTGCCCGCGATTTCCTGAAGGACTACATCTTCCTTTCGGTTGGTCGTGTCGGTTCGACTTCTGAGAACATCACACAGAAGATCGAGTACGTTGAGGACATTGACAAGCGCTCTGTTCTCCTTGACATCCTCCACACCCACGGCGCTGGTCTTTCACTGATCTTCGTCGAGACCAAGCGTATGGCCGACTCGCTCTCCGACTTCCTGATCAACCAGGGTTTCCCCGCCACATCCATTCACGGTGACCGCACTCAGCGCGAGCGTGAGAAGGCTTTGGAGATGTTCCGTTCTGGACGTTGCCCCATCCTTGTTGCCACCGCTGTAGCCGCCAGAGGTACGTTCATTTTCCATTCTCTCTCCCCCTACACTTGAATACCTCTACACTTTCCACTGTTGTGGGCTGGAATTGGTCGGCTCAATGTTGGCTCAAGCCTTTGTCGGCGCCAGTCTGAGGTTTTGGGCTCCATGGACATCCGTCTAACAACCACGCCTTCTTCCACGCTCACCCCTATTCTTGGTTTCATTTACTAACTGCTGGAAAGGTCTGGATATCCCGAATGTGACCCACGTGGTCAACTACGATCTCCCCACTGACATCGACGACTATGTTCACCGTATTGGTCGTACCGGTCGTGCTGGAAACACTGGTATTGCCACTGCTTTCTTCAACCGTGGCAACCGTGGTGTTGTTCGCGACCTTTTGGACCTTCTCAAGGAGGCTAACCAGGAGGTTCCCCAGTTCCTCGAGTCCATTGCTCGTGAGGGCTCTGGCTTCGGCGGCGGCGGTCGCGGTGGCCGTGGTGGCGGTCGTGGCCGTGGCAACGCAGCCACCCGTGACGTTCGTCGCATGGGTGGAGGCGGCGGCGGCTTTGGCGGCGGTGCTGGTAGCTGGGGTGGCCCACCTCAGCAGGGTGGCTATGGAGGCGGTGCTGGTGGCTACGGCGGCGGCGCTCCCAGCTACGGCGGTCCCCCTCCTCCTATGGGCGGCAGCGGCGGCTTTGGTGGAGGTGGCTACGGCAACCCATCTGGCCCTGGCGGCAACTCATGGTGGTAAATTTGCCACTATGTCGCACGACGATGCCTCTCTAGGACCGAACTTGATACCCTGGAACGTCGTGTCGCAACACTAGGCGATTTGTTTTTTCGATTTCTTATTGTTTCGAGCATCTCCTTGCGAGTCCTTCTCGGTTACTTCGGAACGACACGGATTCCGGAATCTCATACCCCAATCAGCATATAGACAGCGAGTGTTTACTGCGGATCTGCCTATTTTCGAGCTTCGCTGCATTACGATACCCTTCGACGACAGTGCGTCGAGCTCGAGCATAGATGGTAGAACCATCTGCCTTCCCATTGAAGGCTATGCATTACGAACATTTTACGTCTTCGCTCTTTTTGCAAAGCATGCTGCTTGGGGAGCTATAGATCTCGTTCTCCGGAAATTCCATGCCGGCGACTTGTTTTGTCATTTCATACGGAAAAGCGATTCCTTTCCCTGGTCATACCCCACGGCGACTCTTCTTCGTCGTCTCCCGTCGCCAAGCTCTCAAAAGTAGAGAGCACGAGCGCGACACATTTTGGACGATGGAAAAGTTTGCTGGTTAGTCTCGCACATAGACGGCGTTCTCGAGGGTCAACTGCCCTTTTCTAATGAGCCTCTGCGAAAAAAGAAGGCTTGAGCGAAGGAAATACCCCTGGATCTGTGGTGACGGTTATGACTTGGGCGAGGGAATCATCTAAAAGCACAGTTTTGAGCAGATGATTAGCTAGATAGACTACCATGGGCTGAGACACGCTTGGCCTGTGAATGCATGTGATTGTTCAACTCCATCTTACACTTTCGGGTGTGCCTAGTAGTGAATGTGATGTCTGTGATGTCACACTGCCAAAGACATGGCAGATGTTCGACCTTCCTCAGCTGTTTTTGTCGAATGTTGAAATCCCGGAATCTGGGCCTCACGTCATGGGCTGGGGTTGATCCATCTCAAGCGTTCGTGATGCTTCCGCAACTAGGCCTGCTTATTCAAGGGATCTCTTAGCGCAAGAAGCTTTGGCTCGTGTCGACTTTCCAAGGCTCCTCAACGTTTCTGATCCATGGCCCTGCAATTCACCCTGATCAAATCGGACACCTGCGATTGAGAACCGGGGAGCTGTAACCTGCGACGCGACTTGTCCTTACCTCTTTCGATATCTTGCACGACGAACGGTGATTGCAACCGCAGCCATGGAAGCGAGCGCGCCGCCTTCAGAGCCCGACTCGAGAAACAGCTTGCGACACATTCTCGCAGCAGACCCCAGCATGGACGACACAAAGCCCTCGCCCTCACAAGCCGACACGCCTGCCCCCGATGATAGCGAAGGTGCTGCGCAGTCGCAAGATGGCTCCAAGACAGCCACCGACCCAGACGCCATGCCACAATACACAGCAACCACCACCACAACGCGCCGAAACGCGAACGGCAGCGTATCATCGGTATACAGCGGCAACAAGATCAAACATTTGAAGAAGGATGATGGCATTCCACTGTGGCGCAAGGACATCCAGTACGACTTCTTGAAGCTTGTCTTCGAGGACGACACGCGCGCATTCACCAAGCAGTCGGACAAGACCGGTGGCCATACGTTCGCAGACATCTACCTCGATGCTATGGCCAAGAGCAGTAAATGCAGCAAGATCTTGAAAGACAAGCTGCTGACAGAGCGGCCGGCTGCTATCAACATGGCCATGGTGTGCCTACTGGTCAACGTGGGGCGCATGAACACAACACTAAACTGTAAGAATTGACTTCTATGCATCGACGATGTTGTCTAATGATAGCCAGTCTTTCCTGAAATGCGCGCGCAGCTACGAACGTACCATTCGATCCCCTCCCTCCAAGCCCACCAAGATCCGAACGCATACAAGCAGTTGCAAGATGCGCCTCGACTGAAGTCGATTCTGAAGGGCGCAACTGAAGATCAGGAGCAACCTAGCACAATTGAGGAGATCATGGCTGCATCTGTACCGCGAACAAATCCCGTCAACCTGATCTTCGTCCTGTCGCAATATGCGCCCAAGATTTCAGAACTGCACTTCTTCCCGCCACGCGACTTCTTCGACCTCGTCATGCGATCAAATTTGAGTAGCAAAAGCAGAGCAACCGCATTTCTGTGGCTCATGTGGTGGTATCTCGAGAGTGACTTCTCCAAGAAGGCTGCTGAAGAGAACCCCTTTGGACCTGGGCAATGTGGTCCTGCCGACGATCCTGCGACGGCAGAGTTCCCAATCAAGTGTCCTCCTTTCGATTTCTTGACCCCTGAACAAGAGACGGCGGAGAATGTCGACACAACAGACGAGAAGAACTTTGGAGAGATCAAGCGCAAGGAGAGGATAGCTATACTGGCAAGTGATATGGCTCCTGTCGTGACAGGGCCTAAGCGCACAAACAAGAAGGGTAAGTGGACACTCTTTGACACTCAGACTGAACGTCGCACAAGATGGCGCGGGAGACGGTGTAAACCCGAGGAACAAGTCGTTACCTTCAGCTTCAAGAGCATCCACCGTGAAACGTCCTGACCACTTTTCAGTATTCAATCAAAACCCCGTCTTCTCCGTCTTAGCAGATGATGGTGCCTCGACACCTGGTAGAGATCGGCAATCTACACCAAATGGTACGCTCTTATTCTAACCCTTCAAACGCTGTGGAATCTAACACGCTAGGCTCTGTAAAAGGTCGTGGAAAGCTAGGAAAGTCAATCATTGAACGAGACTACCCTTCAGACACCGACCGCACACGCTCAGTGTCACCACCTGTTAGTGTTTACAACACAGGGAAGAAGGCGACACCAAACATGCGCATCAACACACTTCTGAATGACGACGTACCAATGTCTACACCAGCTCCCAGCAAAGGCCCTGGCCGCGGCAACTGGTCTCGTAGCAAAAACGGTACTGGAGGCCCGCGCAGCTTTCGATCAAAGCTCGATGCTAATGCTTCGCAAGACGGACAGTCACCGTCTGGTAACGCACCTACTTTCTCTGGGCCACATGGGTTTTATTTGCCTTTGAACGGGTCGGATCCAGCGCACAAGCGTACTCGCCCACTTACACAACACCAACTAGCTGTCGAGCAGTACCGCCGGCGACGTGTCGATGTAATTCTTGATCGTGGTCTACGTGTTGAGTACAAGGCTGCTGCCAGGCGCCGCCGCAAAGCTAACCCGTTCATGCGCGCCTGGATCCGCTGCAAAGGCATGACAGACGGCTACGATACTGAGGAAGAGAGCACCACTCCAGGCCAGCACCCTCAAGATATGGAAACGGGCACCAAGACTCCGCCACCAATGCCTGCTGGCCTCGTTCCCCTAGATTTCGGCGGTGAAGTCAATGATCATGGCGAAGAGAGCTATTACCGTGCTAAAATGCTGGGCCGAGCATTACGCCGCCTTGATCGCTGGGAGAACGGAACCAGCAGCAGCAAATCGAGGACAAAGGGTGAGCGGTATGCGGAAGACATGGACGAGAGGAGCGAGGAAGAAGACGAGGACATGATGGATGTCGAAGAAATGGACAGGAGAGAGGATATCAGCGATGACGAGGACGATGAAGATATGGAGCGGTACGGGACGCCCGCACACGCGACATTGTCGAGGGTGGGTGTGTAAAGGGCAGATTCTCCTTCCATGTTTTATGTTGACAAGGTAAGCATTGGCGTTCTGGCTAGGAAGCACTGAGTCCATATACCCCAGTGCAAGGGTTCGTGGGTTTTCTAGCGACATTGGGCTTGGTTTTGTAGGGTTACTTCTGATGTTTGAGCATAGCTCCCTCTGTAGATTGCAGTCACGATTACTTTCACATATCCGCTGTACTGTGGTTCCCCCTAGAAGTTCTTAGACGCGCTGCAACATTGGCAGACGGCACGGATGTTCGAATCTAAACGCAATTGGCCATGTCTGATGATTTTCGTCCAGGTGGAAACGCGCTAAAATGCTATACAGCTCAGAGTAGGACGTCTGGAAAGTTTTAGAGGTTACCACAGTGAGGAAAGCATCGTCTTACATCGTGCCAAGCTTATGCTGCTTCCGTAACTGGCTGACCGGTCACGACAATATTTAGGCATTTCAAGAACTCAACTTCCTCCACCACTCTTCACACATTCGCAACAGGCTATCTCTAGGACTATGGCTTTGCACGTAGACGCTGACCGTACTATCTCTCCACCCTCACACGAATCATTCGGCACGCCAGAGAACGGAAAGTTCCATGATACGAAGCCGTATGCGCGACTGGACGCGAAACATAAAGAAATACGGCTTTTGAAAGTGTTTCCTGAAGATGAAAGCGGGCAAATCAAATGTGCACTCTTGGAAAGCACTCCTCTTGCTCAAGTGCACGGACAGTATGCAGCGCTGTCGTATTGTGCAGGAGACCCGAATGTGACAGACACGATTCTCATCAATGGCACTCCCTACAACGCGTTTGCGAATCTTCGACACGCACTCGAAGAAGTGCGTCATTTTTGGGCGAAAACGTACAGCGACCAAGACAAAGACCTGATTTTGTAGACTGATCAGATCTGCATTAATCAGAAGGACGTGCGGGAGAGGTCGCATCAGGTGGGATTCATGCGAGATATCTATCAACATGCGGAACAGGTCTTGGTGTGTTTTTCAACTACCAAGGGTAGTTCTAAGGGTATGGAGTGGCTCGTTGGGCTGGCTGAAGCAGTCCCAATCCGAGATAACGACGTGAATCCAAGAGCGGAACCGCACGAACGTACCTACGAAACAGATAGCAAGGGTACCGAAAATCAAGACACGGAAGATATTCCGTCGAATCGACACCACTGCATGCGTCTGCTTTCACACATGTGGACTCAGCTTGCCAACGAGGAATTTACACACGGCTGGTTGGCCTTCTACGACGTTGTTGGAAGCCCTTGGTGGAACCGAGCGTGGGTTTTCCAGGAGTTTGTCGTGGCTTCAGAGGTACACTTCTTACACCGAAGGCGCTTTGGTTCTTGGTCATTTCTTGGTCCAACCCTGACATCGCTCATCAACATGCACCGATACTGGCACACGTACTTCTTCGATCTTAACTATGAATACGTACCTGAAAGCCCTGCGGAAAGTAACCTGAATCACATTTATCGTCATATACATGACAACAAGTGTCAGCCACTCATGGATACCGTAGAATTTATGGCTAGCAGCAAGCGCACTTGGGCTGGAAAGACTGGAAAGATGAAGCTCGAGGACCTACTCACACATTCTCGGTACTGTAAGGCGACTTATTTGCGGGACAAGGTGTATGCATTCATTGGTCTGGGGGATAAAGGGTACAACGTAGTCCCGGATTATTCGCTGTCCTTAGCTGAAGTGTTGGTGGAAACAACCCGGAAGATCATTGAACATGAGGACAGCCTGGATATCTTAACTAGGGCGGTGGCATCTCAATCCGTTCCAAACCGCAACTTACCATCGTGGGCCGTCGACTGGACCCAAAGAGAGCTAGGAGATATCCGCAACAGCGATTTCGGTCAGAAAAAGATTAGAGTGCTGACTAATCTCCCTCGAAGCAACCCTGATGCTTCTTTCATTCTGCCGGCTATACCATCAGAGCCTCCGTACAGCCTATCGTTAGCAGTTTGGGGTGTTTTCCTCGGCACATTAGTCACTGAAGAGATCAATGGTCTGTCATCGCCTGGCTCATGCACTTTCTTTCGTTCCTTCACGACGGCAGAAGGTCTTCTTGTTTCATGTTCTAGCGCAGTAAGACACAAAGATCAGATCTGGATCTTGAGTGGGTCGAGAAGTCCCTTGGTGTTGCGTGAAATTGGCACAAATTCTCAGCTTGTCTCTGCTGGCGTTGTGTATCCGATGACTGGCTTATTGCTTGGAAAATCGCTGTTACAGGTTATAGAACAAGCAGAAAGCTGCCAGGGCGGACGTCAGCGTATATTGATCGTCTGATCGCCATCAGAAGGGCCCACGAGTTACGGCCAGAAATAAGGAAATGACGACGGGCTAGATGTCGTTTTGATCGTAAGACATCACACTGGCACGTAAATCTCGAGACGTCCCAGACGCCAAAACTACAACAAAGTCAGCTTCCGATACTATCTCAGCAGTGCGGGTGGTCACCGCCACACGATGATAATACTGCGGAATACAACCGCCCGAAAGATGGCATGTGAGCGTATTGACGTCGCTTCGTCGCGCCTCCCGAGGCAGACTATAGATAAATAAAACCAAGACTCCCGGGATCCAGGCTGGTGTGCGGTTGAGGCGTTGGAAGATATCTACGTGCATGTATGGCGCCGGATACGCCGATTACGACACAGTCCGTAGAGATCGAGTAGGGCCAGGAAAACCTCGCGAGCGTTTCCAGATGCACATAAATCCTAAAAGGAAGACACGATCACGACGCTTACAAAGATCACATACTGTCAATCCCAAGAAGGACGATAGAGATCTGGGCCTCTGCATGGTAGTGTAAGACGACCGTCTCGATTCCCAATGCTCACGTGCCGATTATCAATAGCTCCTAACATTGCGTCCAGGTCATGAAGCGTTAGATCTGATACTACTCATGCAGACGATCGGGAGAGGCGTATGTTTTCATTTCAATGACTCCTCACTGACGGAGGCTGCGCCGTCTACGTCTAGCTACTGCGCTTTACGACGGCAATTTTCGGCGACTTTCGAGTTGGACTAGATGCGTGCTTCCTCGTTACGGGGCGTCGGTTTCAAGATGGTCTCTGTTGTATTGTTTGATTCATGAATCACTGATGTTAGATGTGTGTGTCCGTCGAGGAACACATGTTGACATGATTACATGGTTGAAAGCACATATCTGATGGTGGATGAAATGGTCGAAATAGACACTGTACTCCAAAGACACTTGCATAGGCTTGATCGGTCTAGTAGCTTATCAAGATACTGAGCATACAAGTGCCTGGACGTTTTGGACGGCGCTATGGCAGTCCCAGAGTTTTTGACCACTGCATGCACTTGCCAGTCTACGTGAACACCCTCCATATCACCTCGGTTCGAACAGAACCAAATGTATTCTCAATATGTTCTCATGTCTTCCCATCTGCGATATATCGTCACAATGATAACAAACCTCAGTGTCAATCGAGCGTCACGGCTACATGCGCAGTGGTGTACGCCTATATCAGCACTCGGCAAGCTTGGGGCGGCATTCGATCACGGCAGTCCTCAAGGTCGCTACAGCTGGTGTTGGTACCTTGGCGATGGCATCACGTCCTGTTGTCTGGCTTCAAATGCACGTGGGCGTGGTCCAGACCTCACTAGTGGGTCTCTAGCTCAACCACATCCGACCTCCACCTCCCCACACATCCAACCAGCTCTCCAACTACTGCTTCATTCGTCTTAGCAAACCCCAGATTCCAAAGCTCATAATGCTTGGCTCAGTCTTACCGGTCCAGACATACCCCAGATCTGCGCCAAGCACGTGCGTTCCCGGGCTATCACGACGATCGGAAGCTCAGCCGCAAGGTTGATGGGGCCCAGATTCGTGTTATGCTTTTGCCTTCATGCTTGTCAAGACTTGGAACCTCACCCCAGACCCATCGAATTCTATTGTCGATTACCACATGCGGAGAATCCGATGCCATAGCATCGGGCGCACGTTTCAGTTGCGGTTAGACAGTCCATGCCCTTCACTGGACGGACGCTGTGGTAGGAGGGGCAATCCGGGGTAGACTATGTGGGCGTCGGAACGGGTCTGGGGTAATAAATGTTGGGGTAGGAGATGGCCTTGTGTATATGAGGCTTGTGTTCCTCGTCCTTGCTTGTGTTCGATATCTCTTCTGTCCTCTTTCGCTAGGTTCAGTTGACCTCACTCAGAAACTCTTTTCCAGTCTCATACCTCAATCTAACACACTTCGACTTCCTCCACATCACAATGTCTCTCACCGAAGAGAAGGGCGGCATCACCGAGATTGAGCGCGTCGAGTCCGCGGACTCGCAGCTCAACAATGACCGCATCAACACATTCACACCTGAGGAGCAGAAGAAGATCATTCGCAAGGTCGATATGCGTCTGATCCCCTGTCTTGGCTTCATGTACTGCGTGTCGCTGATGGATCGCACCAACCTCGGTGTTGCTATGGTTGCTGGCATGGGTGTCGATCTTAAGCTCACCGGTGAGCGCTACAGCATCATCGTCTTGCTCTTCTTCATCACATACGTTGCGCTGCAGCCTCCTGCTACCGTTGTTCTACGAAAGCTTGGTCCTCGCATCTTCCTCCCATCGATTGTCATCATCTGGGGCACTGTCATGATCGGGTTCGGATTTGTCAAGGAGTGGCACACTCTTATCCCTCTTCGTCTCATCCTCGGTATCTTCGAGGCTGGCTTCTTCCCGGGTTCAGCCTATCTTTTGTCATGTTGGTATCAGCGATTCGAGCTTCAGAAGCGCAACACCGTTTTCTTCCTCATTGGAATGCTGTCGTCTGCTTTCTCTGGAATTCTTGGATATCTCTTCTCCCTGCTCTCGGGTCACGGCATCCAGGCTGCTCCCTGGCTCGGTGTTCACCACGGTCCCACCAAGGCCAAGCCTCTTACACCTGTCTCCTTCGGCCCTGGTCTCAGCGGATGGCGCTGGATCTTCATCATGCAGGGTGTCATCACTGTCGCCATTGGTATGATCGGCTGGTACTTCATCGTTGATTTCCCCGAGCTCGCCCACAAGCCCGGTATGGGCAAGAAGTTCCTCACTCAGGCCGAGTCCGAGTTCATCGTTGCCCGCATTGAGAAGGACCGTCATGATGCTCTTCCCGAAGAGTTCAACCTTGGCAAATACCTCAAGAACGGGCTTGATCTCAAGGTCTGGGGTTTTGCATCTCTCTTCATGCTCACCACCACCATGACTTACGCCATCGCCTACTTCCTTCCCATTATTCTCAAGGACGGCATGGGGTTCAGCTCCTCGGCTGCTAACTGCCTGATCGCTCCTCCTTACATCTTCGCTGCTTTCGTCATGATGGGCTTTGCCTATCTCGGTGACAAGGTTAGTCATTCCAATATCTCAAAACATCTATACTCATACTAACTCCTCGACAGTACCACGTCCGCTCAGTCTGGGTCATTGCCAACGGTGTCCTCGCCCTCATCGGTCTCCCCATGATCGGATTCTCCAGCAACGTCGGCGTCCGCTACACTGGTGTCTTCCTCGCCACAGCTGCCGCCAACGCCAACGTCCCCGCCATCCTGACATGGCAAGCAAACAACATCCGCGGCCAGTGGAAGCGTGCTCTCTGCTCCGCCACCCTCGTCGGCGCTGGCGGTATCGGTGGCATCATCGGTGGCACTGTATTCCGCACTCAGGATGCCCCTCACTACGTCCCTGGTGTCACTGCCTGCATGGTCGCAGCTGGTCTCATCATTGTCATTTCTCTGCTTCTCAACTTGAAGTTCTGGAGGGCGAATAAGCGCGCTGCTGCTGGTGGCAAGTTCATTGAAGGTCTTGAGGGCTTCAGATATACCTTGTAATTGATCGATAAAGATCGAAGGTAGTACTAGCTATCTATGCGTTTTCGTTACGAATTAATGTCTGTTCAAACATTTTATACTTCTCGATATATTGCAGTGAGGTTGCTGTGAAGGAGGTACTCTAAGTTGAAGCGAAATTTCATCTTCCACGCGTCTCTAATACAGCCCGTAGCCCCAGGGTGTACGAAGAAGTTCGTTTTTATTGATTAAATACCTCCTAAGAACACCAGGAAACTCTAAACGCCTAACGCACGCAACACTGCTACTAGTCACAAGACAATACC
>JAPEUT010000412.1:0-17842 GCA_027946375.1 Neodidymelliopsis sp. IMI 364377
GCGATGGGGAGGTGGGTCAGGTCGTGGACTGCGGAGGTGGGGTCGGTAGAGAGGCGGGAGAGGAGGGATTGTTTCCAGGATTGGAAGGTGGGTTTTTGGGCGTGGTTGGGGGAGTTGTGGTTGGCGGCATGTGGTATTGTGGAGGGTGAGGGCTCGTAGATGCCTTCTTCCTCCAGCATGCGGACGTAGGGCTGTACGTCAAATGGCGTGCTACGATTTCGCGCATCGTATAGCAGCCGCGGCGTCGAAGTTGAGAGCTCGTTCGTCGCATTGCCTCTTAACAAGCCCTTGATCATCTCAAGCCGAGTTGCAGCAATATCCTCCTTTGACACCTCATGCGTCGCAGCCTTCCCACTTCTACCCACCACCTCAACCTCCAACCGCTGTACCGCCTCGACCCAGTGTGACAGGAACGGGTTGTGCCGTAGCGGCGTCTCAGCATTCAACCTCCAAAGCCTGTACTCGCTATTTGTAATCGCAGCCAGCACTTTCCAGCTCGGCTGCTCCTGCACCTGTGCCTCGAGCGTGTCGATGGTGCTCTTGACGCGCAGGCTCTTCTCAAAGGCGCCGCCGGCCCCATCCTCCTGGAGGGTAGAGATGTGGTCGAGGTCCTTCAGGGCGTCTGCGCACGTGCGGTCCGGGTCGCTCAGGGCATCCAGTTCGATACGGGCGAGGGCCGCGAAGACGCTCATTTTCCGCGGTAGCGAGGTCGCGTCTTACGACTCGAGAGACGGTCGTGGTGGGCGTGTGCAGTGTCCGGCTCGGGGGAAGCCATGGGTGCGTGGACGTGTGTGCAGGAATAGTGAGGTGTCACGGTCGTGGGCGGAGCCAGTGGGACCTGGAAGCCGTGGGACTGTACATAGGATGCAATCATGTGACTATCGCCTAGCATGCTGCTATATCCTGCAGCTGACATGTCTTGCAGCTGACGGAGGTTCGAAGTTCGCTACAGCCATAATAAGCAAATGCAGCCTCATCATCTACTTCAAGGCGTAGCATGCCATGCTGCATAGCTCTACCAACCAGTCCCCACACACAGCCGGCTCGGGAGCGGGAGGGCTAACAGCAGACTAGTAGAATGGACTACGAGCTCAGTCCGGGCCCAGGCTGCCAGGCATCTGCAAATGTGAATGTTGTAGAGAAGGACTTCACGACGCTAGGCTGGTGTATCCACCAGCATCATCGATTACAACGGATATTCACACCCGAAACGCTACACTATCTCAGCACTCTCAATCGACGTGGTTATCGTTCGAACGATCACGACGCATGTGCTCGCAGCTCCAACTGTATCGCCAACAGTGTGAATCTCAGTGAATATCCCACCGCGCACACACAAACATGCTCAGGCTCCTGTCCATTCATCGGTGTCGACTACAATGCCGTTGTCGACATCATTCGCGCCGGCGGCGTCCCAATTGTTAGTATCCATGTTGATCCTGCCTCGAGCGCGGAGGAGCCTACCCTTCATCTACGCGTGACGCCTCGTAAGGTCTCGACACGCTATACAGTGCTTTCTCATGTTTGGTTCGACGGGCTCGGCAACCCCTCTGCAAACGCTCTGCCAGCGTGCCAGGTACAACGCCTTTACAAACAACTGCTGTCTCTACCGCGCGATTATGAGAGCGGAGTGTTCAACATAGGCTCTCTGGAAGTGGACTGGTCGCGTCAGAGTTTCGTGCGCTCTTCGCGAACCCAGCCACCCTTGTTCTGGATAGACACGCTCTGCATTCCGGTTGGCGATGAGCACAAAGACCTCCGCAGGATTGCGATCAACCAGATGGCATCCATCTATGCGGCGGCAGTTCAAGAGTTAGTGCTAGATGCAGAACTGATGCAGTGTGAGGCTGGTGCGGGCGCCGCTTTGCAGACACTTGCACGTGTGACTTGCTCAGCTTGGATGACGCGCAGTTGGACTTTGCAGGAAGGCGTCCTGGCAAGGGAGTGCGTCTTCCAGTTCAGAGACCGTGCTCTTGACCCAATACATGAATGGTGTCTGTATGGCGTGAGGCCCTCCAAAACAGTGACTGCGCCAGCTGTAAGCTTTCCACTTCCCACAGACGAGGTAGAGTGGGCCGTCTACAAAGAGTTGTATAACTTCTTGTGGGACACCTTACATCAAGACTGGAAAAGCCGCTATCGTAGAGACCCGCCCATTCCAGCAGCCTACCGAGTTCACAATGGGGCGTTGGTAAACTCTAGAGGCATCCGGGAAAGCTACGCAGCAGGCAAGATTCACACTCTCCCTCCCGTCGAAGGCCTCTCAAAACGTGGCAAGAGCGGTCTCGACGAGAAAGACCACTTTACGATGCACCTTGGAGAAGAACATCGGCTGAAGCAGTTGGTCGACACATGGAACGAACTGGCGCATCGCTCAACCACCGTGCCAGACGACTTGCATGTCATCATCGCTAATCTGCTAGATTTCAACGCCGATAGGATAATGGAGATTCCCACGCGAGAAGAGCGTATGCGAGCGATGATTCTCAGTTTCGAGTCGCTGCCTGCGTCGCTCTTCTGGAACACTGGACCAAAGTTGGATACCGGTGAACGTCCAAGCAACAATCTCTGGATCCCGATTGAGCCAAGTAAGAGCGAATTGTTTCTGACGCCCGTAATGAAAGTCGCCGATCAGTGGCTGGAACTCACCCTCCAAACTAACGCAACGGAGAGCACGCCATCTGCACGCGTGTTCCTCTTGCACAAGAACGGAGTGGACTTCTCAAATCCTTCGGGTTTCTTGTGTTCTGGACTGTCAGGCTTGATGTACAGAGTTGTCTTGTGCGATGCTCACAAAGCGGCCATCCACAGCCCCCCAGGCGAGCTTTCCTACTATCTCATCATCGAGACGTCTCTGCCAGCCTCAGCCGGCCGTTTGACTATGACGCGAGGCGCTCTGTTCCAGCGCATACCCTCACAGACTGCAGACGAACAAGCCCAACTTCGCCTCAGATACTGTTGCCCGATTACTCTACAAGTCCACAGCGTCTCCCTCGAACCAGACGAGCAACATACGATAGCAGAACCCCTAGCACCCAACACAAACATTGCTATTAAATATGGTAATTCCACCCTATTCCCCATCCACCATCTTTAAGCACTAACCATGACTTGCCCCCCTCCACCACCCACTCCAGACCTCTCCAACTCCCCCACCGCAACAACCCAGCACTGAACCAAAAGCTAACATACCCACCCTCCACTAGACCCCATCCCAGACTTCACTCCCCATCCACGCCGCCTAACCCGTGGCCCCTCCCTCCAAGGCGGCGTAGCCATCATGCTGCTCCTCCCCTTCCCGGCCATTGCCGGCGTCTGCTGCCTCGTCGTCTCCTTCATCATCGTCATGTCCTTCCCCCCACACGCCTTCAGCCGCACAGCGCAGGGCCTCCTCGCCGCGTTCTTCGTGCTGTACTTTGGGTTCGCTATCGTGGGCGCCGCGTGGTTGCTGTGGATAGAGTGTGCCATGTATCGGATGTGGTTGGCGTCGTTTGAGAGTGCGTGGGTGGAGAGCGAGGAGCGCGGGTGGTGGGGGAAGTTTGTTGGGGTGGAGATGTGTTTTGGGAGGGTCGAGTTTGGGGTGTATACGTGGATTAGGGGTGGAGTGAGGTGGGTAAGGAGGGTTGTTGGGTTGGGTGGGAAGGAGGAGCTTGGCGAGTGACTAGGTGGGCTGATGCTGGGCTGGGTGGTGTGTAGTGTTGAGAATGAAAGTCTTGACTGTCGTTGCTTGTTGCTGTATTGTACGTTATGCATCTGGATGCATCCACATAACCACTTGTCTTGCAGATTATGTGTTGCTGATGGGAATTGTCCTTATACTTGCAGTGCTTGGAAAAATGTAGATTTGAAAGTGACAGATTGCCTGGAGCTCCAGAAGGCCCTTGATGACGATAACACATACATATGTGCACGACAGCTCATCTATAGCGTACGTTGCGGAGATTAGAGATGTAGTTACCTTATCAGGAATATGAGCTCTAGCATGGTGTATGCGGTATGAACGAATGAGTGGTCGCATCTTCACAACACACATGACACGCAAAACCAAAGTCAAAGAAAGAAGCAGCTGTGTAGTGTAAAAGTACTTGATTATTAAAATACGCTGTTCGCTATCATGCCGTCGTGTATGCCCAATGCGCGTATGGCGTGTAAAGCCAACACCGCCATTCCGCAAGCATCATCACAAACAAAATCCAGTGTCACCACTGGCGAAAAGCCGCGGATTGAAGCCAGCGGCGCACTGTAAGGAAATGGTATGGGTATCGTGGGTGAGCAGTGCCGATGTGCCCGTGCGGTCAGACGCGTCTGGCCGAGACAAGGGTTCCGTGGTGCGCCGTCATTAAAACTTGAAAATAATGTACAAGGCGTGGATGATACCCTGGAGTACTTGTTAGTGACCATCTTCTTTTGCAGAGAGAAGCATGGGTGGGCTTACAGGAATGTAACCGAGGATGGTGAGCAGGATGTTGATGAAGAAATCCGCGTTGCAGCCGCGCTCGAGGAAGACACCGACGGGAGGGAGGAAGAAAGCAAGAACGATCTTGCAGAGGTCAGAGGCGGTGAGAGGCATGTTGATGGTTGTGTTTGTGTTTCTTTCGAAGGTGTTGTGTAGTGGAGTAGTTGCTGTTGGCAAAAAAGAAGCTGTGGCTTTACGTGAAGAGGCTGATGTGAGTGGGATGTAATGTCTCGCAAAGCAAAAGGCGGCGTCAGCATGGTATTTAAACTAGGAATGCGGCAGTGACGGAAAGTGTCATGCTGAACAATGACGTAGCAATCCCGAAACGGACCACGACAGGGATGGCTCAACCGGCCAGCCTTCCTGCAAGCGCCACAACACACAGCTTCTTACCCCAAATCAAGCTTCACCGTCAAGTTTTCCAGACCCCCCGACAGGCCCTGCTAGCCAAGTTTTCATGCCTGTGCAAGCCACGCGAGCCCAGCGTCCAAGCTGCCCCCGTGGAGAAGGCGTGCGTCACACGCAAGAGTTGACGGAAACTGAGAGGCTGAGATGCTGCGTGACAACGGCACTCGGCAGCGCTCTGCACTGGTGGTGCACCGATTCAGCGATTGCGCCACACTGACGCCACAGCTCCACGCGTCTCCGGGCTTTTGCATCATCAAACCGCTGTGGCAGGTTTTCCTCTCTTTTCTAATTCGGGCGACGCATGTGGCTGGGTGGGTGGATTCGTACCTGCGGCTGGTGTTGTTGGCATCGGTGCCGTTCTATCCATTTGTGTAGCGCGCGGGCGCCGAAGGACTTGGAACTTTTCAACCACGACGCATGACTTCACCGTGCTACCTTGCGTAATGGAGCAATAGCAATTGCTGGGGACCAAGGTCATTCCGTCAGTCGTGCATTTAAGCTTCCACCACACCGTCTGGGGGATCGCTGGGCTGGCTACCTAGCTACATCTGTGCTGTAGCGCTTGCTGATCCGTCTTGATATTGGCTGTGACGCACTCATTCTCTCATGTTGGTGTGATAAGCGTAGAGCTTGGGTTCACCATAAGACGAACACCTATGTAAGGTCTTTTACAATCGATATGTGTATTGACTCGATGTTAACTCCAAAATAGTACAACAATAGAGAACCACACAGGACATGATAATCCATAAAAGCCGTAAAGCATCTCTCATTCATCATCTACCATTCCACCACCAAATCCAGGGTATACTAATCACCTCTCCTACTGCTGTCCCTCCTTCTGCAAATCAGCCTCCACCCCCCTCTGCCTCGCCTTCCCCTCATCATGCTGCCTCCTCGCCTCGCTCTTCTGTCCCTCATTCCCCGTCAACCCCGCCACGACCCCACCCACAGTCCCGCCAACACGATCCTGCACCCCCTTTCCCAAATCACTCAGCTGTCCCTTGGCCTCCTGCCCTTTCCCCTCTTCATTCTGACGCATGCCTTCTTGCTTCAATCCCTCTGCGCCGACGAACCCGCCGACGGATTCTTTGAGCGCGCCGACGTTTTGGTTCCATGAGCCTGCGCTGCGGTTTGGGTCGTCTTTTGCGACGCCGCCTGAGGCGGTTGTGGTGAAGGGGCCGGCTTTGGCCGTGGCGTGCGAGAGGTCTTTTTCGGCGGCGGCTTCGGTCTTGCGGTTTTCGCCTTGGGCCTGGCGGATGGTCAGTGCTATGTTGTAATGTTGATCAGGGTGTAGAGAAAACGTACCTTATCCGCTGTGCTGCCAGTCAAGCTGCCAAGCGCGCTCTGGACGGCGCCAGTGGCCTGGTCGAGGTAGCTCTGCGCGCTGGAGGTTTGATCTTTGTTGGTAGACATGGTTGTAGTTGTGCTTGCGTTGTGTTGTGTGGTTGGGTCAAGGTGTTGCAATATGATGAACGTGTGTAGAGAGGATGGGTAGATATCTTGGTGTGATTTGTTATAAGCAAAACTAGTTGCAGCTTTTATGATTTTATATCTTTCTGTCTACCACCCCTCACCCAAGTTCAGGTTCACATGTCGCGATTGCGTCTCGCCCAGTGACGTCATAACCCCACGCGGATGGGCACGCAACCCACCCAACACGCGAGGACTGTTCGCAATTTGGCGGGAGCATCTCCTTGCGCATGCGCAACATCCAAAAGGCCCGAGCGGAGTCTGAAGATCTGACGATCTGACGGAGGTGGCGTTGTCAAATGAGCTTGTGTTCTTGTGATTTACGCATCCGAAGAGATCCTGGAGTAACTAACGGAGCTTCCCGATGTGCACCGGGTGGTGAGAGATCATGGCACGCACGCATTTGATGGTGGGATGGAGTATGATGCAATGCATCCGAGATAAAGTGTGTAGGTCGGTGACCTTGAAGATCTGTATATTGCCTTTGTATGGAAATCAAGATATAGGGAGCGAGGAGTTGCTTCTATGAAGCTGTAGCAGCACGCGAAAAAAACACAAAAGAAATATTGCCCTAAAAGCCAGCCCGTACAGTAACGTCTGCGGGCACACAGACGTCTGCAGGCATGCAACTTTGGTGAGGAATGAACCTCTTTTTTGACGCGAAACAGCGAGCTGCGCTCGAGCTGGCGCTGTTTTCGTAGGTTTGTTGATGTTGGTTACCAGTGGCAGATCTAAAAGATGTTAGTAGATGAATTATAGACGATCAAGACTGGAACACTTACACCACCCTCACTATCATCAACACTCCACGTCCCTGCAAGACCGACAACCTCGACTGCGCCGTCGAAACCTTCCTTGACCTTACCTAGCCTGGCAACACCCATATCACCTGGGCCATTGCCGAGTAAACGGCGGGCCCAGGCATCGATGGCTGGCTCACCTGTCTCGTCGCGAGCTTGCTTCAAGAATGGGATGAGAGCAGTACCACCGGTACCTCTGAGTGCCTTGCTGCCACTTCGTCGCACCGTATTTGCGAGGTTGACAGGCTGAGGCTGGTTCATTGCCTGCTTGGGTGTCGGATTCTTGTTCTCACGAGACTTGATGATGATGTAACGAGAAACAAGCTGAATATGCTTATCGCGGAGTGTCCTCAGCATAGCCAAACAAGCATCGAAAGCTGTTGTAAGACCGCGGTTGCTGCGGTTCGACTCGACAAACTCCCGAATGTTGGCCACACGCTCGACATGCTCAAGGAAACTGCGGTGGGGGCCAGGCATGTAGTTTCGCATTTCGGTAATGAAGTTGTTGCTGGGTGCGCCGACAGCTCCGCCTGCAGACTCTGGTCCGTCCGTGGATTTCTTGCCAGTCGGGCGATGCTCGACGCCAAGAACAATGTCAAAAAATTGGATGACTGAACTCTGGGCGTTGCTGCCACCACCAAACTGGACGTAGGGCTGCTGTCCTGTGCCATCATCAAACATGACACCATTTGGCAAGCCAGCATCCGCCATGTTCTTGCTGCCTGCGAGGAACGGCCTGATTCGGTGGTAGAAGACATGTGGGTCGCAGCTCTCGTACATACGCTCGAGTAGAACACCGATCTCATCAAGCCTCTCCGCAAATGTTCGCAGACATTCTGCAACAGTAGCAGAATCGTTGCGCCGAGCAGCTGCGATGGCTTCTATCATCATAGGTATAATTGGCCCTGCTCGTGCTTCGATTGCCACCGACACAAGATAGAACCACGATTCGTCCAACGAGCCGGTGAATGTCATCTGTGTTGCTAGGTTGTCCAGAGTATCCGCTGGTTCATTGCTGAAGAGCGGTCGCCAGTTCCATAGACAAACGCCCGCGTACGTGGCTACGGTTGGCATCTCCAGATGTCGGCATGTCTCGAGAAATGGAATTGAAACAGAAGGTGGAACAACGTCGGCTGGCCTATCACCTCCCCAGACATATGCGTGAGCAAAGAAGCCCAGAATCGAGTATGCCCGCCTCCATTCAGCCTCTGTGAGAAGAAGATCCGTGGACAGCACGGGTAGAGCGTCGATTATCCGGCGGAGACGCTTAGTCAGGATCAAACTCTGGAAATTGCGAACAACAGTTTCCCAAGGTTGGTAATAGGCGTCAGGTAGGATGTCAAGCGGGACCTCCGAAGGCAGGAAGCCATTTTGTGGGGAGACATCGTAGTCGCCTAACCGGGGAAGTGGCGGAAGCATTGTGGGATGTGAAATGAGTGGCAATGAGTTCGGGGTGGGGTGTGGTATTTCAAGTCGGGAATTACGGGTGACGGCGGATACCTTGATGTAGTTCCCGCTGCTTTGCTAAGCAAGCAGCTGTAATTTCTAGCTCAAGATCGAATCGCGTGCTGCTTGTAGTAGGATCCTGGTCGGCTGTCAAAGCAGGCAGCCCTTGGTCAAACGGCAAGTCCCGTAGATGATCGGTAGTGAGCGAAAGGTATTCGCAAAAGTTGGCGAAGGGATTACCACATGAAAGTCCGATCGACCTGGATATATTTTGCGGGAGAAAGGAGGACGCTGGGGGCGTGTGGGGAGCTACTGAAGCGGAGTGGACGGTACCAATGTTCCAGGTATTCTTAGTTCCCTTTTGAGTTTAGAAGGCGCAAGGCGACAAGTAACTGAGGCAGTTACGACCTAAAACCTACAGGTGGATGAAACTCGAAGGCAAAAGAATTACACGTGCAATGCAAGAAGCACACAATTCATCTCACTCTTCCATGTCCGCGGCCGATGGAAAACTTCTCACGTCGATGATCGGGGAATCAGCCGATACACAGACGACTGCGTGTGCGTCAAAGATTACTCGATTTGTTATTACCAGAAAGTCCGAAATCTAGACAAACATTAGCAATCCTGTTACCTAGCGGCAACCAGACAGTCTATGATTCCAACGTTCACGAGTGGAGACCAACGGGCGTCGGCGAAACACTGCGCTAACTACATTATCCTGCCACAGGGCTCGCGCTTGTGCCAGGGTCCAGAGCTGCCGAAGTCGCATGCTTGGCGTGGACACTGTTGGGAGTTACAGATGAGAACAGGAGACTCAACAGAGTGCTGAACTCTAACAGCCTATGATACAAGGTCTGCAGTGGTCGGCTCAGCAGCGAGACCGTGTTGTTGCCCAACTTGAGACAGTATGTGGCGCTGTACAGAGCATCAGCTTCCGCCCGCCCAGGCCGTCTGTCCGTGCGCTAGACGAGCGCTAGAATTGCAGAGAGGTGCATCAGGGCTGCAGATCAGGTACACACATGCACACTGCAGGTCAAGTCTGCGAATCCAAGGTATGCGAACAAACTGTCGCAGTACGATATCCTTTGTGGGTTCCCTTGAGCCGTCACCTCCTCACCAACGCTTGCCTATCCAATGACCGTCAATCATCCACCCACACGTGAGGACAACGCCACAGCCTTTCTGGGGTATAAACATTTACAATGAATGCATGCGAAGGGAAGATACACAATAAGCTCTGCAAAGCAAAGCGAGCCCATTCACTCCAACCTCAATACCGGTATTAAATAGTTGTAAGTCTTCATGATATGCCGACATAGCTGGCTGGTGCCATAAGTTTGTAGCTACTAATCCGAGTTCATAACGGCTAGCGCGTTTTTTGCTGTCAAGTGTTAGTACACCCTCAGAGTGTCAAGTGAGGGGCGATAGACTTACAAGACTGGCGATCGCCGCCGCCGAGGCAAAATCAGGCTTGCCGGACACACTGCGCTGAGCGACACGCGGAAGATTGCTCGCAGTAGCTGCTGGAGCCCCATTCGCAGCTCGCTTAACTCCCGTTACCCCGGCACCAGGTGGCCCACTGACTGTAGAATGGCGTCGAGGTGCGTTGGATTTGACTGGAGAGCTACTCGGCACGCGTTGGTTGTTGACTGCACCACTCTTGAGGCCAGCCGCAGGGGGTTCCGGAAGAGGTCGCACACGAGCTTGCGGGGTCTGCGCAACTGGTGCTCGCTTAACTGGTGATGCAGTCCCTGCAGCAGTGTTGACGACTGGTCGTCGTCCAGCGTTTCTGCGAGCTCCAGTGATAAATTCGTGCTGCATTGCCTCATCTGGTCGCATACGACGTTCAGGATCCCAGCGTAGGCAACGCGCGATGAAGTCCAAAAAGGCCTCATCATCGCACTTGAGAGCTTGCTGTAAAGTCTTCGAGCTAGGCCGACGGCGGCGTCCCTTGGTCGAGACAGTAACTCTCGGCTTGCCTAGCGAGTCAAAGAATAGCTTCTTCCTGCTACTCTTCTCGATAAGATGCTTCTCCGGGGGTCCAAAAATCTCCATAATGCAAGCAAGTTGCTCCTGCTCGTTCTCACCAGGGAAGATGGGGTACCCAGTGAGGAGCTCGGCAAGAATGCAGCCCAAACTCCACATGTCAATTGGCAAACCGTAGCTCATGCCCAGGATAACCTCTGGCGATCGATAAAACCGTGACTGGATGTACGTGTATACCTTCTCGTTCTCGAAACAGCTAGATCCGAAATCGATCACTTTGATCTCGGAGTGCAACGGGTGAGCCAACAGAATGTTTTCGGGTTTCAGATCGCAGTGGATGACCCGTTGGCTCTTTAGGAGGACCAGAGAAGCAAGCATCTGCTTGCAAAAGCGGCGAATGAGACGCGGCGAGAAGCCCTTGAACTCGTGAGCCTTGATGAACTCGTACAAGTTCATGCCAAGAAGCTCGGTTGAAATGCAGAGATGACCACGGAAATAGAAGCTTTGCGTGAAGTTAATCATGCTATGCTTGTTGTCAGGGTCCTAGCGTGTGTTAATAAAATGTTACATGAGGAAGTTTGGTCTTGCCTACCCATTCACGCAGCTTTTGCAGGATGTTAACCTCGATCAAAGCCTGCTGGTGGAACCGCTTCTTGTTACGAATGATCTTTATAGCCACCAGTCCGCCCGTCTTGTGGTCAACACAGCGAACGACCTGTCCGAAGCTGCCCTTGCCGAGAAGATCAACAACCTCGTAGCGGTATGCGAGATGATCGCCGAATACTATATTGTAGTCGCCTCGGTCGTCGTCATAACCGAAGTTGGCGGACTGCGCATTAAGGTCACCGACGTGTTTCTTGGCGTTCTTGGTACCGCAAAAGTAGATCTCCTTGTAGTCAATGATTTCGCCTCTCTCGAAAATATTCAAGTTGACCATCTGCAGAGCTTGTGCCGCGGTGACACGCTCTTGAGGTACTGCTCGCTTGCGAAGTGCATCAACGTCACGCGCTGCGTGTTCGAAATCCTTTCGTTTCGAAGCAAGCTTCTTCATCTCCTCGTCAGCCATAAGATCATCTCGGTCAAGATTCGGGTCGAGATTCCGACTCCTAAGTACGTTGGAGGAGCTCTTCGAGCCAAGCATTCTTTGCATTGAAGGCAAAATCGAAGATCCAGACTTAGCCGATGGTTGACCTCCAGACGGTGCTTTGTAGCCAGATGCAGTCCGTACGGCTGCAGGCTTGGTCTCCTTGCGGGCTGCTGGTGCATCAGAGTCGTTCTCGCTTGCGATCGTTGCTGTCGATGGTTTTCGTCGATTGAAGTCGAGCGAAGGCCGTGTGCGATTTGCGTTCGTGTCAGGAGTTGGGCTTGTGTTGATGGTACCGCTCCACGTAGCTGATGCTGGTAGACGAGGAGGTGGCATATCGCCATGTTTCGGTGGCTGCGGCGCAGGTGCCTCCGTCTTCTGCGGGCCCTTTCGAGTTTGCTGGTTCTGTGAAGGGTGAGACGCAGCTTTCGATCCGCTTCGTCGCCAGCCACCCAAGCTCAATTTTCGTCTGAGACCCGAGGCAGTTGATGATGGCGTCTCCGGTTCGGTCGAAGTGGATGTGTGCGTAGAGTCTGCTGTATTGGTCTTCTGCAAAGGGCGTGGGCCTGCAGTTTTCATGTTTTGCAGCTCCACGTCCTTCTCGTTAGACTGAAACTCGCCGCTTGGGCGTGACTGCAAGCGGGTAAACTCGCCGCTACCCTTGGGCAGAGAATTTGAAGAGAAAGGAGTGGTTGCTTGTCGTCCAGGGGTCAGATTGGGGATTGGCATGGATGAGAGGCCCCCGTGTGAGTGATCCTTCTGATCAGTGCTACCACGAAGATTGATGGCGGAGCTACTGCTACGGATATGCTTGCCGAAGTCGTAACCACTATGGCCTGAGAAGAAACTCGTCTTGGATGCTGTCATGGGCGTGCTCGGTGTCTTATTAGCAGCACGTTTTGGTGGTGGCGTAATATCGCGTTTGTCCACCTCACCAGAAGGCGCTGGAAATGAGGAGATGCGATTGCTGACGGGTGTGTCAAGGGGCAGCAGATTCAATGGCGGTAATCTAATCGGTTGCAGGTCTTTCTTGCTCGAATGCTGCATCGTGGGCGTTCTATCAGCCTCAGCATTCGCTCCTACAGTAAGGCCTCGCCTGTGCCTGATGGACCCTGTGCTCGAGTTTAAGTTCGAAGCTTCCATATTGGTACGCTCGTGGCTCCGACCGCCGTACGCACTCGTGCTAGCTGAAGCAGGCTGGTGAGGTGCTGACGGAGTGCTTGGCTTTGCTCCTGTCGTCAAGAACGAAAAGGTCTGGCGTTCCGGGTCTTTGGGCGACTCGTAAGCCTTGGGAATGGCTGGTACGGGCGGCACGTCTTCGGTCTCTCCGCCAGCTGAGCTGTGCACGTTTCGTGGCTTCGCAGTGGGCAACCTAGAGCTTGACAGAGTAGGGTTAGTACGGAGTGGTATTGAAGAGCCACCAACTTTCAAAGAGTTGATGCTAGAAGTTGAGGACAATGAGATGCCTGAAGCGTACGATTTACGGTTCTGCTCTGGCGTTGCTCGCGCAGAGGACGGTGTCTCGCTCTTCCTGATCGATATAGCCGGAGACTGGCTGAAGGCTTGCTCGTCGAAGGTGAAGTCCCCCTGCGGTGTAGGGGGTCCCACTGGTCCCCCGGGTACAGGTACGTTTGGATTCATCGACAGACGTTTCAACCTTCGAGCGTCGGTTGGACTGATGGTTCTGGCCCCGAGGCCAAAATGATGCGGCACGGTCGACTGTCGCTTGCTAGCAGAAGATGATGGCGTATGCTCGCGTTGGGGCTGGGCAGGCGATTTGCCTGGCGAGTGACCGTTGAATCGAGGCATGGAGCCCTGGTCAGGTGTCAAGGAATGTGCAGATAGGTGCTGACCAGAAGTCTGTCTCGACGGTGGCTGGAGCGACTTGGCCTTTGCAGTCCGCGTAGCACTGGGAAGTCGTGGTGCTGCCGTTGGGGGATTGGGGTTCGCAGAGAGTGTCTCTCGTCGGCTGGCTTTGCTCTTAGATGGCGAGCGACCCAGCGCATTCTGTTCACCAGTGCCGCTCGCCATTCGCGGCACATCACTGCGTCCCTCAAACGAGCCCATTGGTAGCATGCCTGGACCCACGCTCTTCCTCGGTGCACGTGCTGCAGGGTTCGGCGGTGCTGGTGCTGGGAACTGGCTCTGTCGGCGCGTTCGAATGGCCATGTTGGTGGTGGGCAATGGCATGGCCGTGTTGTCAGTAAACACCGTGTTGGTCGACGTGGGCGGCTTGGAGGGGTTTGTTGTGCCGGGCTTGCGGGTGTTTGACTGGCTGAAGCGACGCATGAACGAGTTGCTGCGCGATGGCCGCGTGTCGGCCTGGCCAGCGGTGAATGGCTGCATGTTTGAGGCGTGCGTGTTGTTGGTGGTGGTGGTATTGGCGGTGGTGGTGCTGGCGCTACTGTTGGCGCTGGCAGGCGCGGTGCTCTTGAAGGCGCCCGGCACAGGGAAGTCGCTGATGTCGGGCTCGTAGGACAGGCTGTTGGCGAAGTCGTCGAAGTTGACCGTGGGCAGGAAGTCGTAGGAGCCGCTCGTGTCGTCCGGGTCGCGGGCGGCGTCTGGCTGCTGGGCGAAGGAGTAACGTGGGTTGGACGTGTGGGACATGTGGGTCGTGCTCGGCGTCATGGTCGAGGCAGGGGCGGCGTCGGAGCGGGTGGTGGGCAGGAACGAGCGGTTGTCGAGGGAAGCTGTGCTGGCAACCCTGGCACACACATGGCGTCAGCATTCTTCTGTGCAGCAAACGGCGCGTCGGCCAGAGGTCCCTACCTGTGCTTGGAGAAGTCCTGGGGCGGCCCGCGGGGTCCCAGCGGCACCTTGGCCGTCCTGCGCTGCGCAGCTGCAGGCTTGGTGTCGGACGGGCCGGCGCGTGCAGCAGCGGTGGCATGGGAGGCGTGCGAGGCATTGGAGGCACTCGTCTTGCGCAGGCGGCTGCCGTGGTCGCCCGTCTTCTGGAACTTGCGCACGCGGTCGTCTGGCAGTGTTAGTCAGTGGAGTTGCAGGGGATGCAGTACAGGATTGCCATGGTGAGGTACCTGTTGAGCCGCTCGAGTCCTCGGACATGTTGGAGCCTAGGTTGTGGGCGTGGGCGTCCATGGCGGTCCCACCAGTTGCTCTGCACAGCCGTCAGCAACGTGTGGCAGCAACAACAGCAACAGCAGCAACTACAGCCAGGTCGCAGCACGGAGCCCCTACCAGCACTCCCTCTCTACTAAGCAGTCCCCTCGTTCGTGTGGGTGCGGGACGGGTCTCCAAGCGTCGAGCTTGGGGAGCAGCACAGGCTATGCGGACATTTCGAAAGCAGCGGTCGGCGGTGAGGACGGGCTGGGCTGGGGCGGGCAAGGGGCGTCCTGCGTCTGTCTGGCCGGCAATGTCGCAGAGGAGCAGGCGGGCGGGCGCTGCAGAAGAGCGACTCGTGTGGCAGCAGCAGCAACAGCAGCAGCAATAGGGGAGAGCGCGCAGCTAGCCGTGGTTGTTCGTCAAAGTCGATAGTAGTCTACAGACGAGTTGATAGCCACTAACACGACCCCTGTCGCCTCTGCCCAACCCGCCCTGTGATTCGGCGAGATGTGGCAGCCCGCTATCAAAACACGCAAAACACTGCCCTCACCCGGGGAACCGACGCATGGTCCACGTCCTGCGGTTTTGCATTCTGTGTGCGCTGGCTGCCCATGTGCCCTTGGCCTCGCCCTTGGGTTTACCCTTTGGCCAGCTTCCTGCCACTGTCTACAGGACGCTGCCTGCCACTGTCTACGGGACGCTGCCTGCAGTACTACCGCTGCACTGGCCTCCACGGCTGCGCTGCTGCACCACGGCAGGATACATTCAGCGCTATTACACCCTAGCGGTACCACGGCACTGAGCATGTGCACGACACCCTGAACCCTGATCGACGTTGATGTTTGTTTTCTTCGGCCTTCGTTCTCTCACAATCGCGCTGCGTGCATGGTGGAGTCAGGCCGATGCACGGCCGGAGGCATAGCAATAGAGAGCTGTCGGCTGCATTCACTCTTGAACTCGCCATCATCCATCGTAGCAGCCGCGACTTCACTCCCAGTCTGTCGTGATGCTCTGCTGCCGTGTGTCACCGGCTATCGAGCAGGGGTTTACGCGTGGCGCCGTCGAGGAACGTGCTCACTGCACCCGCCAAGCCCGTCATGCTTGCTCACATGCTGCTGCGTCATCAATCCATACCAACCGCTGAGTATTGCACCTCACAAGACCATCAACTGGGACAACAACCTGTGCAGGGTGACAAAGAGCTGGGGCATCGTCGTCACAACATGAGTAAACTGCTTGCATCCGTCTGAGACCAGACTGCACCACTTGAGCCTTACCTGAGATTCCTGAGTTTCTTAAGTTTCCTGAACTTCCTGAGTTGCCTTCATGTGAAAGCGGCAGGAGCTACAGACTACACACCACCAAAACTTGAAAGTCGCGTGCCAAATCGACCTCCATACTCATTACAGTCAACCGACAATATCCACATCATCACAATGAGCAAAGACAACTCGTCTCCAGTTGCCAACCGCGACACACCAATCCCCGTAGTCCAGATCCATCCCGCAGATACACCAGGATCACGGACACCCAATCCGGAACATGGCTTGCATCGGCTGTCTGCCAGCAAACTGAAAGATAAGCTTGAGTCGCTCGGCGACAACATGAGCCGTGAGTCCACAAGCAGAATGGGCGATCGAATGGTCAATCTGTGAGCATCAACACCGTCACCACAACAGTGGGAAGCTGACAATCACAGACTTCTTGCCCAAGTGCTGCCCAGTGAGGGTCCCTCTACATCATCTTCGGATGGTGCTGCCGACTCTTCAACCCCACAGGTCAAGGACCGCCGCTCGCGCGCCTATGTTGAGCGTCCAAACTTCAGCATACCAACCATGTCGTCCAACTTTCGACGCTTCAACTCGCGCATTGGCGTGGCCTTTGTCTTCCAGAACCGACTGATCCATCTGTTTACATGGCAGCAGCCCACGCAAACTTTGTCCTTCCTCTTCATGTACACATTCATATGTATTGACCCATCTCTCCTCCCGGTACTCCCTCTCGCGAGTTGCCTCTTCTTCATCATGGTCCCAGCTTACCTAACGCGGCATCCACCGCCACCAACGTCCTTCCCGACGGACCTTTATCCTCTGGGCGGCCCTGCCCTGGCGGATGCACCTACTATCAAGCCGGCACCCGAGTTCAGCAAAGACTTTTTCCGCAACATGCGCGATCTCCAAAACTGCATGGAAGACTTCTCGCGCGGGCACGACGCTGTGCTCTCCTTTTTGACACCCCTCACCAACTTCAGCAACGAGAACCTGTCCTCGCTTCTCTACATAGTCCTCCTCCTCACCTCCTGCGCCCTCTTTCTCGTCTCCCATCTCCTCCCCTGGCGCCTCATCTTCCTCTTACTAGGCTACACCGGCGTCGCCCTCGGCCACCCAGCCGTACAAGATCTCCTCACGACTCCCTCCAACGAGCAACTTCTCGCCGATACGGAAAACAGCACGCGCTCGTTCCTCCTATCCGCCAGCAAGTCCGACATTGAACTGCAAACCAGCCAAGAAGCCCGCGAAGTCGAGATCTTCGAACTTCAGCACCGCGCCCTACACGACAAAGCTGGCGAATACGAACCCTTCATCTTCAGCCACAGCCCCTACTCGCCACTCAGTCCCGCCCGCATCAGCGGCGACCGCCCCCGCGGCGCCGCCTTCTTCGAAGACGTTCTCCCACCACGCGGCTGGCGCTGGAGCGACAAGAAATGGACCCTCGACCTACTGTCCCGCGAATGGGTCGAAGACCGGTGCGTGACCGGGGTAGAAGTCGAGATTGAAGGGGAACGATGGGTCACAGATCTGCATTACGAGGTTCTGGAGGAAGGCGGTGAGTCGGCGAAGAAGACAAGCCAGTGGGGGAGTAGTGAGAGGGGTAAAGATAGGAAAAAAGGTAGTAAGGACATAGGTGAACAGGAGCGCGAAGTCCTTCGACGCGCGTGGGAGAGCCATCGGCCGAGTCGCAAGGGCGAGTGGAGACGCAGGCGGTGGGTGAGGATGGTGGAGAGAGTGGGTAGTGTGGAGAAGTAAGAAAGCACACAATTCATCTCCACTTTTGCTATTCCATCTCAGTCCCAACTCTCGATTTTTTCCCTTTCACAAACCCCACAACCCCCACCCCCTTCATCTC
>JAPEUT010000413.1:0-17675 GCA_027946375.1 Neodidymelliopsis sp. IMI 364377
GGGTGCGAGGGAGGTGTTGGCGGGAGATGTGTGGGTGCAGGTGAGGTTTGCAGGGTGGGGGAGGGCTGAGATGAGGTCGGTTGTGCGGATGAGAGATAGAGCGACTGTGAAGAATGAGAGGTGCTTCATGATTGATCACTGTTGATCGATCTGACAGAAAGTTAGTTGAAATGTGCTTCGTTTCTGATTTTCATCTCCATGTGGATGTATCTTGCACATGGTTACTTATCACATGGAGTGCGCGCAGTGTCATCACGATCACGTTTCCAAAAGTCGGTAAGCCTCATAGAGAAGCGGTGAGCAGCCGTTGGGTACGTATAGATGCCTGACAGGATATGTGAACACATTGCTTTGAACCTGTCACGAAAATGAAAACAGGATATCAAGTATTGTAGAGACGATCACTAGATGGATGGAAGTCTACTATCTTGATACTAGGGGAGTAATCGTCCTCAACGAACACGTACGGATAGATTAGTGCCTAGCAAGCTCGTGGCTGAAGGAGATCCAGGTGTAGCCAGTACATGCACTTGTTCCATTGTTAACGATGGCAGGACGTCTTTTGTATCCCAGGTAAGGAGTCTAACTATCCTCACTCAACTCATCCTCGTACTCACGAAATATAATCCAACTTCACGTTTCCCCTTCTATCCACCCCCATACAACCATTCCCTCTAGCCCCTTACAAGCTTCAATCCCTCCACCTTCACAACCTAGCCACCTCTCTCCCCTTTCCCCCTTCATCAGCAGCATCCACATCCGCATCCCCAATCCAAAACAGCAGATACGGCATCTGTCCCTTATCCGGGCGAAACACAGTCACCTTCTCAACAACCTTATTGCCCAAACGATGTTTATGCTGTGCCAAGAAATAGCCCATCGCTTGTCCATTGGGAGATCCTGTATGTCCAACATCAGCAAAAGACAGCACAACACACCACGCCACCACGTCGCATCACCGTAAGAAAGAGGAAAAAAGAGAAAGAAAGAAGACATACATACCCAACAAAACCTGCGCAGCATCAAACCGCCCTTCCCACTCCGTCCCCGGCCACCTCTGCACGCCCCTTGGTCTCACCTCCCCCGGCCTCAGCGGGTACGTCGCCAGCGCATGCTCAATCAGCTTCAGCGTCACTTGATTCGTAATCATGCACACGAAGATTTTCTTCACATTAGCTAGATTGCCAGCCGCGGCACGGTTCCAAAAAGCCCATGCGTGGTCCGAGGTGGCGGCGAGAGCGGGGAGAGAGTCCCTGGGGATGCTGGGTTGGTTCCAGGATTCGCGGGCTGCGGAGAGCGGGGAGAGGCGGTTGAGGAGGTAGAGGGATCCAGCGGGGATGTTGAGGCCTAGGGTGGTGTAGGCTTGTGTTGACTGGGTGGGTGTGAGATACGGTGGTTTTAGTTATAGAGGGAAGGAAATGGGAGGACGAACTCTATACCGCTTCCCACCAACTACATACCACTGCTCCCCCGGCTGTGGCCACTCCCCACCGGGCAACCGCTGCACCGCATCTGCATATTTATGCTCGACGTGAAAACACTCATTCGGCCCCCCGTCCACTTTCGCCGCCGTGCCGATCCCCAGCTCCGCAAACGCGCGCTGCAGCTCGTGGCCGCCGGCTCCAAAATCGCACAGCTCGCTGCGGTGGTTCGCAATCTCGCGATAGCCCCATGTGCGGAAGGCTTGGGATAGGTCGCCGTCCCAAGGGCTGCGGGCCGGGGTGATGTGGGCGGCGGCGAGGGATTCGGGCTTTAGCATGGCGTGGGTGAGGGTGCTGCCTTTGCACCAGGCTTTTTCCCATTCGGCTGCGATGTTGATGGCGCGGGGAGTGAGGTGGAGGGTAGAGTGGATGGGGTTTGGAGAGGTTGTTGGGAAGGCAGTGATAGGGGTGATGGCGATGAGGAGGGCTAGGAGTAGGATCTTCATGGTGTCGGGTACCTGGCGATGAGCTGTGTGGTGCGTGGGTGTAGTAGAAAGAAGACGCCTGTCGTTCAACAATTTACTGAGATGAAGGCTCTAAGTGAAGGTCTGGAAAGTTTCCAGTGTAGTGACATGGTCGATGTGAAAGTACACTCACAAAGACGTGCATAACCCCATCGATTAGTTGTCGACATCACTCATTACATCCAGCAATTAGCCATCGAGACACACTCTACCCACTGACTAAGGTATACAGGCCGCGCTTAAAGCATGCCTACCAGCAGAGCCACCATGCCAACGACTCCAGTCAACGGCTGCGCAGCACTAACAACTCCAGCACCAGTCGACTGCGTAGCGCCAGTCGAAGACTGCGTCGCACTTCCTGCAGCAGATGCCGAGCTGGCCGCAGACCCCGAAGCAGTAGCAGACGATCTAGCCGAAGTCCTCGTACCACTCGCAGCACTACTTTCACCCTCACTCTCACTCGCACTCGCACTCGCGCTTACCTCTCCCGTCTTGGTCGCAACCGCTACACCATCGTCAGCCCCTCTCCACTTCCAACCACAACGAATCACTACTCACCGCCCCCAACATCCCTCACAATCGTAAACTCGGCCTCCCCCAGACTCGTCGCCCAGCAGCCCAGATAGCTCTCCCCACTGCTCGCGCCGGGAGTGCTGACCAGCACCGCCGTGTTACAGAAGCCCTGATCGCAGCGCAGCGACGTCGACTGCGCGAACAGCGTGCCGGCTGAGCAGGCAGACCAGAAGACGCACGAGGAGCCGGAGCAGCATTGGGCGAGGGAGCCAGACGAAGAGAGGGTGGCAGGGTAATCGCAGAAGCGGGCGTCGGAAACTGCATTAACAACTCATCAGTAACTATGACAACTTCATCATGGCGACACTGGTCTCACGACCCAAAGTGAGAAACGTCGCGGCACGAGAAGACTTACAACTCGACGCGCCGCTCTCGCTCACATATCCCAGCAGCGCAGGGTCCGACTGCCGTTTCCCCAGCTTTGCAAGCGGGGTGATTAGTGGGTCCGGGACAGCTGCCGCGACCGCGACGAATCCGAGAATCGCAGGAACCGTGGGCTTCATGTTGATGCTGTTGATATGGCCGAGGAAAGCTGTGGAGTGTGCTTGTGTGCTAGGAGACGGCAAGGCAAAAGGAGTGACTGGCGCGCGCTTTTTGTTCTTGTACCTTTATGAGGTATCGTGCCTGCCGCGGTTGCATTGAGCGCCTAGCCAAATACGAGCTAGTCAGGTACCGATTGTGGCCCTGGCTGCTTACTTCCGTTATCGTGTCTCTCTAGTGAACTTCTTTTCTAGGTAAATCGAACGATGTTTTAATGATGTGTTGTGTTGGTGCTGCGATAGGTGATTTTGCAAGCTTCTACGATCCTACGCTATTCTCAGTCAATCCCTCTTCTCTGACACAACAGGCACGACAACTCCGTCCTGACTCCCTTCGCCCTTTGGACTCGCTACGCTGCTCCTCGCAAACCCTGGCGTTGCAGCACCATATCCATTCAGCACCATCATTCCATCCTCTACGTCGACATCGTGGAAGTACTTGTAGTCCAACCCCCTCAGCTCGTCGTCTTCAGTAGCCCGAATATGGCAGCCCGGGATCTTGTTGATGATGAAAAGTAGGATCACGGAAACGACAAACGACCAGGCTGCACACGTGCATGCTGCAGCAAGCTGGTAGCCCATCTGCTTCCAGTTTCTATCCCACCAGCCTCCTTCATAGGTGTTGCTGACGCCATCTAGAGCGGGTACATAGTTTGCTGCGAAGAAGCCAGTGAGGATGTCGCCTACAAAGCCGCCAACACCATGGATGGCGAAGATGTCGAGCCCTTCGTCAATGCGAAGTAGGTACTTATAGCGGACTGTGAAGAAAGATGCACAGGCTGTCAGAGCGCCGATGAGCGAGGCTACGTATATCGGTACGAAGCCTGCGGCAGGCGTGATTCCAACTAAGCCAGCAATGATGCCGGAGCAGAAGCCGATGATGGAGAACTTTCGGATGTAGATGTACTCGAGTAACACCCATGCAAGGCCGCCGCCGCACGCTGCGAGGTTTGTGTTGCATACCACATAGATGGAGCGGATGGATATATTGGCCGTCGATGCGCCTGCAAAGAATTAGTGAAAGTGTGAAAGTGCTTTAGTAATACCGACCATTGAACGCATACCACCCGAACCAGATCAGTATCGTGCCCAGGCCGACCAGAAACGGATTATGAGGCTTAAAGTGCGGCATCTTCGGATGATGCGACTCCTTATGCGGGTCAACACGTGGACCGAGCATGACAGCCCAAGCCAAAGCCGAGAATCCAGACGCAATATGCACAGGCCCGCTGCCAGCGAAGTCATAGACCCCAAGCTGGTACAGCCATCCGGACGGATTCCACTCCGCATGCGCCAAAACATAGTATACGAACGTAGTCCAGCACAGCAGGAACAGCATCGAAGGCCACATACGGCCACGCTCGAGCATAGCACCAGCCAAGATCATTGCTGTTGCAGTGACAAACGTGAAGCCAAAGCAGGCGTAGAGGATGTCTGGTATATCCGAGTTGGCGAGAGATGGGTAAGCTAGGACGTTGTGCAAGCCGGCTTTTGACAGGTTGCCGAGAAACGGATTCGTCGTGTGCGATTGGTACAGTGAGTACCCGTACACCCAGAATTGGATGCCGACTGCACAGGCGCAGAAGAGCGACTGGAAGATCATGGTCAGGGCAGCCTTTCGTCGGTGCATACCGGCATATAGGAAGCCAATTGCTGGTGTGATTTGCCTGCGGTGGTCAGTAAAAACTATGTGTCCTGCAAGTAGGTGTGATCTACCAGCAGAGGCAAGAGCTGACCAAAAGCCAGCAGAGGTCTCCTTTGTCGTAGAGTGCATTGAGATCTGTAGTCATCACATCGCCGCCCGTAGGCATGACATTGTAGTCGGGCCATTCTACGATGGGCGTGGGAGCTGGAATTTCCGCCATTTTTACCAGAACCTATGGGTCTTGAACTGACAAGCAAATGCTCGAAGACACAACGTGAGGAATATGGATGTATTGAGAACAGCTGACAACCGCGTGTGGCCATCGCCGCATCACCTTTATACATGGACACTCGGACTAATGCTCGCATCTCGGGTACGCACGTTTCTGTGCCTGTGTCCCGGTTGGTATGCATGATCCAGCCAATAGGTGTGTGGTGGAACACAAAAGCATAGGAACATCGCACCGCAAAGAGAATAGTAAGACATTGTCGTTCTCTGCTTATCGTTGCACTTCGCACCCTAGAGGATGCGATTGATAGTTCGGCGATATAGGCGGAGCGGAGTCTCGTGTATCACTTGGCAAAAGATAACAACGCGGGGTGGGGTGAATATGAGGTACGCTGAATTTCCAACAAAAGCAGCGCTTTTCGACAGCCTACGAAGCCTTTCGTGCAACGAGCTCCCAGCATTTCCGCATCCCAGTTGACAGTGTTTCACCATCCATAGAGTCGGTGTCGACCCATTTTCGAGTAGGGGCGCCGGTGCATACCAGACTGTCAGCATCGACGTCATCCGTAATGCGGTAATGATAGGCATGCATAGTGAGCTTCAGGTGGGTAAAGACGTGAACCAATGGGTCGAAGTGAGCGATAAAGCGCGCGTTGCTTGTATTAACGCCGCCGGCATCCAGGCTGGAGACATACTCTTGCGCCGAGGTTTTGCGATCTGTGGCCGTCGTGTCGGGTGCCGATAGCGTGGTCTGTGGGAACTGCCAGAGTGAAGCCAACAGTCCTGTTGCTGGTCTTTGTTCGATGAGCCATTTGCTATCGCCATTAGACAGTCGTAACTCAATCAGGCACACTGCACATTCCTCTTCTCTCACTTTCTTCTTTGCTACCTTTTTAGGGAAGAGTGAGCAGTAAGTGTTGATGGCCTTCACGTCCTTGACAGATTCAGACGCTTTCCGCTTCTTAGATCCAGCCACTAGCTCGTCTTCAGCGCTGACATTTGAACTCGCACTCGGGGCGCCAACTGCGAAGTACTGCGATATCGTGTTGGTCTGCTTCGTCGCGACTTTTCTCTTTTTGGTTGTCTTAGGAACGTCGTCTGGCGCTTCCTCTTCGGACACTGTCACCAAGTCATCAGTGTCTAGCAGGTCACACATGGTGCAGGCGTCTTCGATGTCCGGGACTGCGGCCGTTGATTGGCGGTCTTTCGAGAGAGCAGCTCCTTCGTTGTAGACTCGGCAAGTCTTCTGGATTGGACATTCTTCGCATTTTGGTCGCGGCGTGCATATCGTTGAACCAAGTTCCATCAATGCCTGGTTCCATTGTCCGGGTGTAGCACTAAATTCGACTTCCGAGTGATTGGAAACCTCCTTGATCACTTGATCAGCGACTCTCCAGAGCACATCAGACGACTTCTTGTCCTTGACATCGATGTAAAGACCTAGCTGCCGACTCAGAACTCTTGCGACGTTGCCGTCCAACACAGGTTCTGCTCTTCCAAACGCTATGCTCGATATGGCTCCAGCGGTGTATTGACCGATACCTGGCAGCTGTAGGAGGCCGGACACTTCGTTCGGTAACAATCGGGTTGGACTCGACACAACAGCTTTTGCGCCTTCGTGCAGACGAGTTGCTCTCGAGTAGTAGCCTAGACCTTTCCAGGCGGACAGAACCTCGTCATGGTCTGCTTTGGCAAGATCCTGTACCGTCGGCCACTTCTCGATCCAGTTGTTGAAATAGGGGATTACTGTAGATACTCGAGTCTGTTGCAGCACTACCATTTGTTAACAAGGCGGGCCCTCATAGTGTTCCAGTTGCGCACGTGACAACGCGTTTCGTCGGGTATCTACTTCTTTGCGAACTTTGCTTACTTACTGACTTCACTGACCCAAACCTCATATGCTCTCTTATTCAGGACCTCCTCAAGCTCTTCCGAAGATCCGGGATTCTCTGACGGGCCGATCCACGCTTTTCTCCACGGCATACTCCTGGTATCTTCCACGCTCCTAAACCAGTCCAGGAGTGCATCATGCTGAGCTTTGTCATCGACAAGAAGCGGATAGTGGTAAGAAGACGAGTGAACACGCGCCGGTGGCAGAGCTGCTGAGATGGACGCTTGCGGTCTCAGAAATGAGGTTGATGTTGGATGGTTGGGTTTAGACTTTGTTGACGCCGCTTTACTTGCTTTCGATGTCACTGCACGGCGCGGCGGCATAGTGCGAAAAAAGCCGCAATCGCACGATTCTGGAGCAATTCTTGTTGTTTGATGTTAGGAAACGCTGATGCGATGAACCGAAGATGCGATTATTGGTCAGTGCAACGCGTCCCGATCGCGCTAGAGTGCGATGGCGCGACTGATCGAAGTGCACGACCGTTTGGTAAAGATACATTACTGATTTCCACTATAAATCAGGCATCCCAGAAAGTGCGTCAAGAGGTGTTACAGCGTAAAGGTAAGATTCGAAGTATGTTTTTAGCGGCAAGCGCAATTCATTGACTTAAAACACCGACTGCGGTCTTATATGCATGACAGCAAGGTTATGGCGGAGTGAACCGTTGACCTGGCAGACCCACAATCATTTGCTGACTGGGGCCTTGATATACAAAAAGAGATCTTTATGAGCAAGACACTAAACGTAGTATGCGGTAGTAATACATTAAGACAAAGCAATGTGGTACGAAAACAAGAGTAGACAAGGATAACACAACGAGCTTGGTATCGCGCAACAAGCAAATCTTTCAAACAAAAAAGAACAACTGTAGTGATGGCGTAAATTCGTTATTCCCGATGCCAGTGGCACATAAACGCCAGTAGAGGCTAAAGATAACATGTATTTGCTCAGACAGCAACGCTCCGTTGTGTAGATGCAGGTGGAGGTGGAAGTGGCATGTTTGGCGGTGGAGCTGGCAGAGGCATGGTCGGTGGTGGCGCGGGAAGAGGCATGTCTGGTGGTGGAGCAGGAGGTGGGAGCCCTATTACTGGCATGCTCTTCCGTGACATCAAATTTTTCGTCTGTGCTGGAGGAACGAGTGAGGCTTGTTGTCGTAGGGCACCCATACTAGGGCTGGAGTGCAAGACAGTACTTGCGAGGGTTGCTGGAGGAGGTGTAACAGAAGAGGCTCTTCGCCCAGTCCCTGGCACAAACGAAGGGGTCGAGGAAACGGCGAGTGCTGGACGGATTGAACTTAGAAAAGGTGCTGGATCGGACCGGATCTGCACAGACGTTGGTCGACGGAGTGATTGTGCCTGAGCCAAAGGCAATGTAGTTGCATGCGTCGACGGCGATAATACTGTCGATGCAGAGGGCGATCGCGGGGGTGCAGTCACAGATCGAGTAGCTAGAGTCGCCAGTGAGGGATGTTGTGTGGCTGGAACGGCTGATGAAACTCGTCGTTGGACAGCATTGGACGAATTGGTGTGCTGAGCCTGGGGGCGGACAGGAAGCGGTCGAAGGAATGGCTTCGGCGTCGCTGAGATACGGCGCTGGCGGGAGGGATCAGACTTGAAAGGAGCTAGTGCAGAAGGAGCCTGAATAATGTACGTGGATGGGTGCGCGAGAGATTGTCGAAAAGCAGATCCAGGAGGAGTCGGTGCTGATTCCAGTGGTGGCGGTGAGATGGTTCTTTCGCGAGACAGTCTGCTGTAGCTGCCAGTATTGAACCTTACAGGACTGTCTTCGCGATCCTTCGCAGCGGTGGAGGACTCAGCATTGGAGTGAGTCGAGACCGAACGGACTTGACTGGCAATGTGAGCGGTCAAACCCTTAGCTGCAACAAACGCGGGGGCAGGAGCGGGGGAGGGTGCAGACATCGGCTCGACTGTAGCGGTAGGCGTGACCTCAGGTTCCGATTTTGCCGGCGCCTGAAGGGTGGGCGACGTAGGGCCGTAAAAGGAGTGTCTTTGTCGAATCGCAGGTACCTCAACTGATAACGAGTTGTCCTCAGTAGTGACAGGCAAAGGCTGCACAGACCTGCGTCGAGAACCAGTGTCGTTGCTGGGATTGGAATGGAAGGATCTGAGCTGCCGGAAGGGCTCGGCCTCGACGACTGGGGAAAATCCCTCTTTAAGAGGAGATTGTGGGGTTGGCGAAGAGTCTCGAGAGGTATTCCTGGTACCGGAACCGGATGCTGTCGTTGCAGTAGACATGTACGAGAAACGTGAGCGACCTCGCAGCTGGTCAAGCTGCGTCTGATCCTGGGATATAGGTGTTGAAGAGGCTGATGACACTTCGACAGACTGCCTTTTGATACTCTGCCGCGAAGAGTGGACGCTGGGCGTTCGTTCTGTGCGATCTCCCTCCCAGTCCGATGTGACGACCTTGAGTGGGATCGCATGATATGACTGGTGCGGAGAATCTACAGGGGCGATCTTGGTGATAACGTTGGGGTCTCGCTGCACCAGATATCGATGGCTTGTTTCCGTAGATTGTTTGCCAGACGAACCGTCGATTGAGGACGATGTTCTTGTTGAGTCGTCCTTGACCTTTGGGCCGCCATTGTTCTCAATTTCTTTTCGTACCGTTGTCATCCAAGCGTCCATCTCTTCTGCGTTTTCCAGCACTAGGAGAAAACTAGTCGCAGCCTTTCGGCCGATGGCATTCTGTGTCCGTAGCCTGGATAGAAGCGAACTCTTTGGCCCTGTCTCGATTGTGCCATCGTCGTAAGCATGGCTGGAGATTTGCAGTACCCAGTGTTTGCCGGGGATCAAATCACATGCGAACGCTGCTGAGTCTTTGCCGAGCTTCAGCACCTTTTCCGGAAGACGATCAAATGGCCCGTCGCCTGCATATTGCATAACATAACCCGACGTGACGAGGATATAGATCTTGTTTACAAGCTCAGGCGCAGGGGGGTTCAACACCGAGTTGGAGATCAAGCGCTTGTGCGACTTTTCCAACTTCTTCGTTTCAGTGCTGTTCTCCTCGATTACAGAGAGATCACGAGCACTGTCTATCCTCTCTCTTATCAACTCAGCTTGCCGGCGCTGGCTTTGTGTGCGCATAAGAACCTCGGGAGGGAATACACATGCCTGTACGGTGGCATGCTTGACTGATTGGGGGAAGGCTTGGAAGAGAGGCGGGGGCTCCCAGACACCCGACTCGTTGTCTGGCGGCGGAGGCTTCATAGACATTGGGCGAAACATCAAGCTGGATCGAGATCGTATTGACTGTTGTGCAGAAGGCGAAGGGTTCTGTCTCAGAGCTGACTTGGGCGGTACCGCAGGTTTCGGGGGTGTCTGTGGGCGCATAGGGACGGCAAGACCAACCTCTGTGTGACCTCGAGCTCTTTCCACTTTCGGCCGACTAAAGAGGCTGAACAGTGACATCTTGGAAGATGCGCGCGCAAGTTTAGGCGCACTTTTGGCCTGATCTGAGCTCGGTCCCGAGATTGACTGAGAAGCTACCTCGCGAAGGTTGGCAGTTGATCGAGTGAAGCGCCATCTTGAGTTTGAGGAATGTGGAGTGAGGTTGCGCAAGCTGTGATTATCGTCTGGACCCATGGCGAAGGTAGCCAAGTATGCGTGTGGGCGAATTACTGCATGTAAGAGGGATTTGTTTGCGAATACGTGTTTAGTGTTGGGTGAATGTTCAAAGTCCAAGTGGAGCTGGTAAATGAAGTAGGTCAAAAATCCAATATGCGGCAGTTGTGTCGCAGCGCGGCTGGAGGAATTGATTTATGTCGACGGTGAACGTTCCCGGGGTCCTCAAGCAAGGATGATGCTGTTGCAGGAGAATTGAAGAATGGATTGGTAAACAGCGGCGCTTTGACGAAACAAAACGGTGGGTGTCGTGGGTGATCAATTTGTTGTTGGAAATTGTCGAAATTGCGAATGGAAGGGTCCGAGGACTGTTCTATAACGAATGTGGGTATAGGGGAAGAAGAAACGAATGTCAAACGAGAGGACAGGACGTAAGCCCCTGGGTATGGAAGTTCGCAGCAGTTGTGGAAGCAGCCTGAATAGGGAGAAGAGCCTGAAACACGTCCTGACAGCAACGGGATGGTGGAAGGAGGAAAGTGGCGGAGGTGCTAGCTGCCGCGGATGGTGGCTCTATTCATGGCCATGCGCAGCCTGGGGCTTTCGCTGTGTGATGCGATGGCTGCAGATGCCTCAGGGTGGCCCCTTTTGCTGGGCAGAATGAACGGCGCCGTCACGCTAGTCGAAGAAGACTCAAGGCTATCCCTGCGGATGTTTGACCAGACCCGCGACGGTAGAGCTCGGCGACAACGTCTCTGCGCAGGGCTGCTTTTTGCTATATAACTGACCCACCGCCGGTTGTTTGAGGACGCTTTGCTTGTTTGCGGTGCGCTGGTTTCCTCGAGGTGTGGTGTTTCGGGGGTGACATTGGCAGGACCCTGAAGCAGCCAGCCCGGATGCTGGCCGAGCTGGAAGTCATGATTAGACTTCCAGAGCCTGACAATAATAAACCTTGTGTGGGCCTCAGATTCGGTGGAGTTGTCTGCACATCAAACGCGTCCCCGATGCGGCTACTGCAGGGCTTATTGGCGATTTGACGCTACTCTTGGGAATGGTGGTTCGATGGGTTGAGATGCAGCATGTTAGTGTCCAGCATCCAACGCCTACACTTACGACAATGCTACGGAGCGAAGGCTGTCCGGAGAAGCAACTGTCACTCCATCGTCCCGTGTGCCGGGCTCGTCTCAATTTCTGCGGCTCATCTGTCGAGACTGTGTGATCGACATTGTGCCGCAGGGGCTAGTGCACTCTTGAGCCTGCCGGAAGCTGGCGCCCGACGAATTGGGGAAGTCTTCCATCAACGCGTTCCGTGCAACGTCCCCAGAGGATCACGTCGAGTCCACGTTGGGTAGTGGGTGCCAGTGCGAGGTCATCAGCACGCGATGGGGCCCAGCGTAACCTCTCCAGACAAGACTCTCACCACGCTCACATCGGGCTCGCCGGTGTCACAAACGTTGGCGCTCGTCTGCTGCGGGAAGCGTTCTTCCGGCACACCAGTCTGTGCTGGCTGAGTCTGTTGTGCATGGGCGCCATCACGTGGGGCTCGCCTCGGTTAAAACAAATGATACCGACGCGTAGAGAGCACGTCGATAAGCAGGCAGATACACAGGCAACGCGTAGCAGGAAATGAAGGCAATATACTGGCAGACGCGTTGCTTGGGACCGTACATGGATAAGGTCCCCAACTCAGCCAGCGGTACCGGTACCTGCGTTGCTAGAGGCAGGCTAGGCAGGCTAGGCAGGCTAACAACGGCTGCGTCATGTGCCCCGCGTCTGTAGCTGTAGCTGCGCTGCTCAGCTCCGACGGCGAATGGCTGACGTCTCACCCCACCAAGACACCGAGATCAGCTCACCGCATTCGCGACCGCAAACTGCAACGGTCACATGCGGTTCTGCCGCCCGTTCCATAGGTAGCCTATTGCATCTCCAAGTGACCACACTTCACACCACCGCGCTCCATGGCACCGCCAGATTTGAACACGCTGCCGCCCTCACCACTGCCATCGCCGTCAGCATCCAGCGGCACCTCTCGCAACCAGTCGCCCTCGGCATCGCGCAATATGACTGCCTCGCCGCACTCGCTCGCTGCCACGGCAGCCATGAACGCCGGCATCCACAACGAAGACCAGCGCCGACCCTCGTCCGGCAGCATGCGGAGAGACGTGGAACGCGCTCGTCGCCGGTCCAGCATTCGCATGAACCTCAATCTCAATGATCCAGCTGTGCCTGCGCCCGGTGAGATGCAGCAGAGTCCGTCAGCCCGTAGTAGGGGCCCATGGCCGCATAGCCCGCACCATGAGCGCACCCCCAGCCTCGGCGAGCTGCATCAAGAGCTGGAGTACGAGCAGGAGGGTCAAGTAGTGAGTCTTCAGCAGGTAGATCTACTGTCAGTGCTTGCACTAACCAATGCAGAACCGTCTGCTCAACATGATACGCCAGCAGCAGTCCCAAATCGACAGCCTGACATCCGGACAGCCGCCGCCTTCCAACTCTGCCGTCGACGACAGCACGCCCACTTCCGAGCGCTCCATGTCGCTTCCACGATCACAATCGCAGTCCGCCCACGCCCACCAATCCGCCATTTCGCCCCTCCCCAGCGCCGCGCAACCTCGCTCACGCTCCCCCTTCAACATCAGCCGCCAGTCCTCCTTCGCAGACCGCTCCCGCGGCGGCAGCCACACGGGCTCGCCCGCTCTGCGCCCCTTCCCCGGCACCAGCAGCAGCGCCCACGACACGCACGAAATGCTCCCGAGCCCCGCCACCGGCCGCGACGAAAGCGCCTTCTACCAAGCCGAGACGCAGAACCTGACGCGCGAGAACCAGATGCTGAAGCTGAGAATCAGGGAACTCGGTATGCTACTCCATCTTTCAGTCCCTTCACCCAGTACTGACATGAAATCCCACAGAACGCCAACTCAGCGACATGAACCCCACAGCCCAAGTCGCCCACTCTCCAGCCATACACTCGAGTCTAGCGCCCACAGAGCAGTCCTCGTCGACGGAGGCGGAGTAGTGTGGGTTACAAGACGTGGGGTTTGTGATTTCGTGGCGTTTTCTTTGGGATCTGCATAGCGCGGATATTTGATTCAACGAACAGTACTTGTTCGTACGAAATGGATACTGGAGTGAATGGATAGCATGGATATGGACATAGGCATAGCATAGGTATGGCATAGGTATGGCGTACTGGTAAAGAAAACAATCTTTTATTCCTTCACCATCGCGAGTACGATCGCAAGTACGATTGAAATTAAAGACGAACGAATCAATGAATGAATACAGATCACAATTTCCCAGATTCAACACTGAACAAGACACGAGACACGAGACTGTGCATGAAAGGGTAGCGTGTTTTAATGCTGGTGTAGGTGGAGTCTTCTTCTTGTTCTGACTTTCTAACACATGTCATGTTAAGTTAGGTGAAGTTATGGAATGTCATGTCAAGTCATGTTACGATATCTACATGCACAACGCCCACTACTCAATTCACCGTCTCCCTCCCAGCCGCTCGACTAGACTCCAAAAACACCGGACCAGATCAGATGAGGTGAGATCAGATCAGCTAAATCCATGCATACAAACAAGCAAACAAGCAAACAAGCAAAGAAGAGGATAAAAAGATAAACAGACAGCCTACTCGTCCTCCGCCTCCTCCACCGTCGCTCGAGGCGGCCGCTGCGTCAGATCCCCACCAGTAGCTGCAGAGGTAGCCTCTGAGCCTGTGGGGAGGGGTGCGGCGTCTGCGGGCACGGGTTCAGCATGTGTCTGTGTCTGCTGCTGCTGGACTTCCTCTGCATCATCGCCGTCGGGGATTTCCTCGACGTGGCCGTGCTGGTGGGGTTCAGGGGGTGAGAAGGCGCCCTTTTTGCCCTTGGAGAGCTTGCCGTTGCCTTCTGCTTTTGCGGCGAGCTTGGCGGCTTTGCGTTCTTTTTTCGCGGCTTTTTTGTTCTTGATGTCGTCGGGTGTCTGGGTTGGGGTGTTAGTTGTAATTCGTGAGTAGAGGAATCAAGAGGACATACCTCTTGCCATGCCCATACGGGTCTGAAGGAGTCGAAGAAGCCAACGTCTTCGAAGAGGTTGGGATACAGCCAGAGACCGGGCGGCGCGGCGAACATGGTGATGATGAAGAGGATCAGTCGCACGATGGCCATGGCGAAGAACAGTCCAATCAGGCCTAGCATGCCCATACTCAGATACCACACGCCCTGGCGGAGGAAGAGCGGCCACAAGGGGAACAGCACCACGGCAATGACCATGACAAGGGCACCGGCGGCGTACAGCTTCTGCTTCCATTGCGAGCCCTCGTACAGCCAGATGTAGTAGTTGTCGTCGTTGGCTTCCTGGTGCTGCTCGATCTTGACCGTCCACAGGCCCTTGACGCGCTTGGGTTTGGCGTGGTTGTGTCCGTCGTGGGCGTGCTCGGGGTCGACCTTTGTGACGCGGAGGGCGAGGAGCGAGAGAGGGAGCAGCTTGAACGTGTTCTCGGCGGAGGCGCGGTCGTGGACTTCGGGGAGGAGGGGGTTCTTTGCACGCGCTTTCTGGTATGCGGGGGAGGAGAGGGCGCGGATTGCTCGCATCACTGAAAAGGTGTTAGCCAGTGTGCTGATACGAGGTGTGTATGCGCCCACCTCTGAACATGTCCTTGCGCTTCTCGTCGTGGATGACCGTCCTAGGCTTGAGATCTTGCGACTTGAGGAAGTTGGCGACGGCAATGGCCTCTGGCTTGGGCGGTCCTGGTTGGATGGGCTGCTGCTGTTGCTGCTGTGCTCGCTGTTGCGCCTGCATCTGCGCCTGCATTTGCGCCTGGTGCTGCGCCATTGCCTGTGCCTTGAGCCTCTGGACGTATTCTTGCACCGAGATTCCATGTTTCTCGGCCTCGGCAGCCAGCTGGCGCTGCATCATTTGGATCTGTTCGGGGGTAGGCTGCTGGCCGGGTTGGGGCATGCCTGGAGGCGGGCCTTGTTGGAACTGTCCTTGGGGAGGGCCTTGCGGCGGGCCTTGGGGTGGTGGTCCTTCAGACATGTTGGACTGTGTGTGGGGTATTGTTGGTGGAGTGGAGGGAAGCCAAGGGCTATGTGTACAGTGTAGGACGGCCCAAAGGAGTGTAGAAGTGAAGTGACCGGCGCTCGTGGGATGTATTGTTCACTCCCGTTAGAGCCACATTTCACTGGCAGTTGCAGGGATGCTGCTCTGAGGGGATTATGTCAGCAGGAGATACGTCATGCCGCTCCGGGTTACTAAGCGAAGTTTCTATCAAAATCTTCGCGGTTTTGCGATCTCTTCACTCAACCACACCGTTCTCTCACCACCCCAGCCCGCCCTGGAGGCGCAACAACATGACACTCTGGATCTGTTGAGTCTGTTGCTGTTCTTGCGCGTCCTGTGGATGCCCAGCATTGATTATGCTGCAAATATTCCAAGGACTATTATCAGGACAATATCAACCATGCATCCAGAGCAAGATGGGTCGATCAGCCTGGTCGAAGCTTACTTGTCCTTTTTGGTCTGTTGGGGCAGCGTCGGGGCGATGTGCGGCGGTAGGCGCACAAGCAGGCGGTGCCTCGTACCGCATGGGCTTATGCGGTGTCACGGACATGGAGGCTCGAGAAAAGCACGGCAGCAGCGGTGGATGCAACTGACGGGAAGTTTATTCTAGGTATCTTGAAGTGATGTATCACCTCACCAACACTCTGGGACTTATCTCCACGTCTCTGACTGGATCCATGATATATCCCTATTTTGGTGTGAGGCAGATTGAAGAACCCCTTACTCATCGCGGTAGTCTTGCCTCTGGTTTGGCTTCAGCGATCCATCATCTAGGGTCGACATGCTGTAAATACAGGTGAAGTTTTGTTGATTTGGTGATTTGCGCCGTGAAATTAGTCAGTCTGGACATGGGCTTCAGCCCTATGTTTCGGAAGTGTTTCGATTCGTTGGGGGTGTTGATCGGCTCCCGCTGTTTGAAGCAGCTGCCAATGCGTGGGCCCCACAGTGGATTGGTGAATCGCGTGTGTGGACTGTGTGAGTGGATTGTGTGTGTGGACAGTCTGAGTGGACAGTTTGTGTGGGCGAGGGCGGGCGTCAGAATGACAGTCAGCAAGCTTGTGCGTCGCAATCTAAAGAAAACACATTGGGTTGAGCAGGGCCCCGCAGGCAATAGAAGCGGTTCAGGCGGAGCCGGGATGGAGGGTGGTTTTGGCAGCATGGTAGTGGCACCGTGGCTCGCAGCGGGCGGCGCAGGCAGAAAGTGGCAACGACGGAGCGGTACTAGTGGGAATAGTGGGCAAGGGTGGATGCATGTGGGATTGGCACTGGCACATTGGTACCCGCAGCGATGGCGCAGGACCGGTGGACGGGCTGATTGGCGTGCAGGTTGAGGGTGGGAGCGACATTGGGAGATGGGAGGAGAAGAGAAGAGAAGAATGGAGACGAGGACGCGGCTAGCAGTGACGAGAGAGACTCGAGTCTGGCTGACAGTAGTTGGCTGACAGTAGTTGGCAGCAGTCAGTGTCAGTGTCAGTGTCAGTAGTCAGTAGTCAGTAGTCGGTGATAGTGGTGAGCAGTTGTTAGCAGTTGTTGGCAGTTGTTGGCAGTCGTGCCGCTCGCTCGTCTCATCCGTCACAACACGGGCTGCGCCAGACAGGACAGGCGTGAGGCAGACAAGGATGCGAGCAAGCCACGGCTCAAACGAGGTGGTTGTGTGGTAAGTGGTTGTGTGCAGTGCATGCAGGCGTCGAAGGCTCGAAGCACTGGACCTCGTCATCTCGCCGCCGCCTACCGGTATTCCGCCGTCAAAAGGCACGCCCGCCCGCGCTCCACCCCAGCTCGACACGCCAGCGCTCTCCGAGAGCCTGAGCCTGAGCCTGAGCCTGAGCGAGCTCTTGCGCATTTCCAGCTTTCTACTGTCTGCACGCTGTCTACACTCTGTCTGCAGCGGACCGCTGACCGCGTCACCGCACCCACCGCACCGCCCCGAGTTTGTGCTACACGACGTCGTCGCCCCGTCCGCGGCCAGTCAGTCAGTCAGTCAGTCCAGGTCAGTCCCAGGCAGCCGCTGCTTGACCTCTCTGGCCGCTGCTGTGTTGCTGTGTCCTCTCTCTGCCCTGCCCTGCCTGCTCTGCCCTGCCAGCCAGCCAGCCAGCCAGCCAGCCAGCTACCACACGCGGCCCCAAAGCGCATTCCGCCCTCGACGACGTGCGCCAACACACCACGACGCTACCCTGCCCTGCCCTGCCCTGCCCTGCCCTGCCCTGCCCTGCCTGTCCTGCCT